>PVHP010003084.1:33416-82077 GCA_004024765.1 Zapus hudsonius | reverse complement strand
GAGAGAGAGAGAGAGAGAGAGAGAGAGAGAGAGAGAGAGAGAGAGAATGAATGGGCACGCCAGGGCCTCCAGCCACTGCAAATGAACTCCAGATACATGCGCCCTCTTGTGCATCTGGCTTTATATGGGCACTGGGGAATCGAACTCGGGTCCTTCTGCATTGCAGGCAACTGCCTTAACCACTAAACCATCTCTTCAGCCCCAGCCCTTTTTTTTTTTTGAGGCAGTTTCTCCTTCAGGCTGACCTGGAACCCTGTAGCCCCGTGCTGGCCTCCTGACTCACCTCCCTGGAAGCTGGGATTATACGTGTGAGCTACCATACCCAGCCTCTCTGCCTCCACTTTTCAGGCTGAGTGTGCTCAGTGATGAAGACTCAAGTCCATCCCTGGGAGTGTGTGGCAGGTTCAGTGCTTCCCATGGCCTTCTTCTGGGCCAACAGGGAAAATGAGCCCAGGGGAGGCCATGTTGTTCCTAGGACCTGGGTTCAACATCTCCCAAAGCTATGCTGGGAGGAACCTTATTTCTTCCAGGTAATTATGGCAAGGGGGCTGAGGGTCAGAGCAAAAGGGAGCCACCATGTTAGAGTCTTAACATACCAGTGCTTGCCCAATTCCTGGCCTAGTCTCAGGCAGGAAGAGAGAATGCTGGCATCGGTTTTCAGAGAAGGACCTGGCTGGGTACCCAGAGCAGGAGGAATTGTTAGGCTGGCCTGGCTGGGTGAGGCTTATTATGGGACCAGGCCTCTGCCAGGTGGCTGGGAGGTAGACCAGAGAGGGAGGGATTTTGCCTGTATCACCCAGAAGGGCCAGGCCAGCCCCATCTCTCCCTCAGGATTAGTGGACACTGGGATATAGGTCTCTGGACCGGTTTAGCAGGGACAGTGTGCTGTGACAGTGTCCCTGTATTCCTAGGCCTAGAGTGGTGTTGCTAGGTAGAGCTGGGGTAACAGAAGATGAGAGCCAGTGCTGTGGCCTCCACTGTGTGCCCAGCCTGACACAAGGCCCCAGGATCCAGTGTCACCACAGAGGCTAGGAAGCCAGGACTCAGAGAGGGCAGGCAGGCACTTATAAGACTCTAGCGCTCTAGGTTTGGGATCCAAACCTGGATCTGTCAGCCTTGAAGACCAGAGTTCTTTCCCGGGCCACCCTGGGAAAGACGAGAGCTCTATAAATAAACTACCCATGTGCCTGTGAGAGTGCCTGACTAGTTGGCACAAACAGATGGCGATGGAGGAACTCTTTGTAGGGTTTGAGCATGGGTCTGTGAGAAGGAACGAGAGCTTCCAGATGAGACCAAGCTGAGCCCTGGACACAGTGATCAGGGCCCCTGCAGTATTCCCAGCCTTCCACAAACATTTGCTTTCCTCTCTTGGGGAGTCTCCCCACTTCTGGCAGGAGTCAAGGGACATGGCAAGCTGAGGGGGTCCCCTCATAGAAAGGCTTTCTGAAGGATGGGAGTCCCTGGGCTGAGGCCTGATAGGAGAGAGTTGCTGTTAGTCTGTACAGTCTGGGTCTTCCAGCTAAAACTGCCGAGGGAAACTGAGGCTGGGCAGATGAAGCTGCAGGCTGACTGCTGAACTGCCCCTGCTCAGTACCCCTCCATCTTCCTTAGGCTGGCCTCAGCTGCTGAGGAAGCAGGGATGCACGACACCAGGGTCCTCCCAGTCGTGCTGCTGGGGTTTACTTTGGGTTCCCCAAATGCCCTGCTGTACCCCAAGCTCATGGGGGGGGCCTTTCCTGGATACTGCTTGGTTCTGACCCCGAGTTCCTCTACTGGCCCTTAGAGGCTGTGGTGAGAAGATACTGCTAAAGAGACCCAGGGTATCCTCTCAGTATCCCACCCCTTTGTTTGCAGAGGAGGACCCCTAAACTCACAAAGGGTAAGCAGCCTCTCTGAGGTCACAGATCCACTGAGTGCTCCAGCCAGAGCTTGAATCTAGGTGCACCAACTCCCACTCGGCCTTCCTGCTTGTGCCCCATCGTCACACACGTGCTCACCCAGGCCTCAGCAGAGTACCAACCCTAGGGAATTGGGCAGTGAGCAGGGCCTGGAGTCTCTCCCTCAGCTTCTGCCAGTGTCAGCCCTGGCCAGGAGGGTCACCCAGGCTCACCTGTGGCCAGGGTGAGAGGCTAAGATGGCTTCTGGGAAGGGGAGGTGCCAGTGGTGTGTCCTCTTTGCCATCCTGCCTATCTTTCTTCCCCCTCTGTTGCATTCAGCTTTCTAGTTGCTGCGCAGAAAGAACCCAAGCAGAAGCGGTTTGTGGAGGAATGGGTTTATTAGGCTTACGGACTCGAGGGGAGACTCCATCCTGGCAGGGAAGATGATGGCACGAGCAGACGGGTGGATATCATCTCTGCCACAGCACTGGAAATAGCGGCAGGAAGGTGTGCCAAATACTGGCAAGAGGGAGCTGGTTTATAATCCCCATAAACCCGCCCCCAACAACACAGCTCCATGGAGGTTGTAAAATCCAAACTGCCATCAGCTGATGATCGATCACCCAGAACACATTCATTTGTTTGTGGGGGACACCTAGATCAAACCATGACACCCTCCCTCCCTCCCTCCATCTCTCTCTCTCTCTTCTTTTGTTCTGAGACAGAAGAGAGAAAATGACACACCAGGGCCTCTAGCCACTGCAAACTCCAGACACATGTACCACTTTGTGCATCCGGCTTTACATGGGTACTAGGGAATCGAACCTGGGTTATTAGGCTTTGCAGGCAAGTGTCTTAATTGCTGAGCCATCTCTTCAGGCCTGAGGCCAGAGGAGGCCTCATAGTACTGGAACGTTGGTGACAGGTTAAAGCAGGCCATAGGGAACAGTGAAGATGCCAGGTCTGGGTGACATAGTAAGGGCGGCCTGCTGCCTGTGGTAAGCTTGTCAGTTGTTTCTTTGGGGGGGCGTTCAAGGTGGGGTCTCACTCTAGCCCAGGCTGATCTGGAATTCACTCTATAGTCTCAGGGTGGCCTTGAACTCATGGTGATCCTCCTACCTCTGCCTCCTGAGTGCTGGGATTAAAGGCGTGCGCTACCACACCCGGCTCCCCTTTAAAACTTATTAATGTATTTTCATGTGTGCATGCACAAACGGGCATGCCAGGCCTCTTGCATCCTGCAACCTTGTTGGTTTGTTTGTTTATTTTTTTATTTTTAAAAATATTTTATTTATTCATTTTCAAGCAGAGAGAGAGAGAGAGAGAGAGAGAGAGAGAGAGAGAGTATACCAGGGCTACCACCTTGTGGGTGTGGCTTATGTGGGACTTGGGGAATTGAACCCAGGGCCTTGGGCAGTAGAGGCAAGTGCCTTAACTGCTGAGCCATCTCTCCAGCCCTGTTTGTTTATTTTTGTATGGTTATTTATTTATTTATTTATTATTTTTTAAAAACATTTTATTTATTCATTTTTCAAGCAGAGAGAGAGAACAACAGAGCCACCACTTTGTGGGTCTGGCTTATGTGGGTACTGGGGAATTGAACCGAGGGCCTTAGGCACTGGAGGCAAGTGCCCTAACTGCTAAGCCATCTCTCCAGCCCTGATTATTTGAGAGAGAGAGAGACAAAGAGACAGAGAGAGTAAACATGAGCACACCAGGGCCTCCAGCCACTGCAAATGAACTCCAGACACATGCGCCACTTTGTGCATCTGGCTTTACATGTGTACTGGGCAATCTAACCTGGGTGGTCAGGCTTTGCAGGCAAGTACCTTTAACCATTGAGCCATAATTCCAATCCACTTTTTATTTTTTTATTCACATATTTGCATGTGTATGTGCACATACACACATGCCAGAACTTCTTTCTGCTGCAAATGAGCACCAGATAGCTTGTACCACTTTTGCATCCAGCAGCCTTGTTGGCTTATTTATTTATTTTGTATTATTATTTGTTTGAGACTGAGACAGAGAAAAAGGCAGAGAGAGAGAGAGAGAGAGAGAGAGAGAGAGAGAGAGAGAGAAGAGAGAGTGTATAAACACATCAGGGCCTCTTGCCACTGTAAATGAACTCTAGACACATGTATTATTTTGTACATCCGGCTTTACATGGGTATTGGGGAATCGAACCTGGCCATCAAGCTTTGCAAGCAAGTGTCTTTAACCTCTGAGCCAAGTCTTGTCAGTTTTGAGACTAGGTTGGTACAGATTATTACTCAGCCTTTCTGAGCCTCATTTTTTGCAGGTGGGATAATGAGGCATGCAATCAGTGCTTGATGAGAGCATTATTAGGGATCCCCAGCTCTGCCCCTGAGATGACTGTCATCTGGCCTCAAACACCCTATTCCCCATCCCCAGACTCAGCCCGGAAAGGAGGGAGGGGGTTGCGTTTATGTCCTTCCCAGACTGGGAGAAGTGGAGAGGCTAGGTTTGGCTGCCTCAGCCCTTTTCTCAGTCTTAAGGAGACAATTAGCCCCCTCGGCCCCTCCTGCCCACCTCACCCACTAAGCCCAGTGCCAGCAGGTGTGAGAACAGAACCATGCCCGGCTCTTGCTGCCTGGCCCTGTAGTTGGTACAGGACTGGGGGTCTAGCACAGGAGAGAACTCATGCCAGGTGGTGGCCTAGAAGGCCAGCTTTGCCAGAGCCTGGGGGAGTGGGGAGCAGCCCCCAGCTGGCCGGGCTCAACAGCAGCCCTAGGAGCTGGGGCCTTTTCCTGCCTCCGGGAATTCCCAGACTTCCTAGTCTTCTTGCTCTTTCCTGCCCAAGCTGGCATAGATTGGCATAGTGTACAACTGCGCTTGGGTGCTAGCAGATCTCAGAGACCCTTAAGACGGCCAGGCGGGAACGCCACCGCCTCCAGGGCCCGCCCAGGTGTTTGTAGTAGACCTTCACCTTCTCTTCTGTGGGAAGAAGCAAGCACTCTGATGGCCACCTGCTGGGCCAGGGCTCAGCTTCAGGCTCCAGGGTCCATTCCTGCCTCAGCACTTGCTGGCTGTGTGACCCCTACAAGTGACTTTTCCCAGCCTCAGTTTACCCAGGTCTAAAAGAGGAATGCTCATGGATCCTATGAGGAACGGAGGCATCCCAAGATGAGGAATGCCCCCCCAATTGGGAATGGTCCCCCCCAGTAACAGACCCCTTCTTCTGTTAGAGGAGGAGGGAGCCCAGTATGGGCACTGCCCTACTTCGCCCCCAGTTGCCAGGGAACCACCAGGTCCCTCTCTAACCTGGATTTCTCTATTGATGTGCCTTTGTGTCCCTGCCTGCTGCGCCACCCTGAGGGATGCCTGTGTCCAGCTGCGTTTCCAGGCAACCCTCCGAGGCTCTGCTGTCTCACCTGCCCCACTCCAGGAGGGCCCTGCTCCCACTCGCTCCCTCTCCTGCCATCCCTCACTTGGCTGGCAGCCCAGCTTTCCTGCCTGCTGAGAGGTAGACCATTCAGTGCCTCTCCCTCCTCCCAGGCCTGGGGAAAGAAGCATGGTGTGGACAGATACCTCCACCCCCGACTGGCCAACTGGCCATGTCCTTAGAACGAAAGTACCAGAGAGCTGGAGAGATTGCTCAGTGGTTAGAGGCCCTTGCTGGCACTTCCCCAGTACCCACACAAGGCAGCATGCGCTAAGTAACATGTGAGGCTGGGTTCCTTTGTGGTGGCAGGAAGCCCTGGCCTATACGCTCACTGTCTCTCTCTCAAATAAATATTTTAAAAAAGAAAAAATACGAAAGGGAAGCTCTCTTGTGCTTCATACTTGTCAAGCATGTGCCTCTCCCATTTCCAACTTACACATGGGCAAACTGAGGCACCGTTAAGTGTATGGCTTACTTCATGCCATTTCCCCTCTCGGGAATCCTCTGAGGGGGTTCTCTAGTCACAAAGCCAGTGAAGAGCAGAGCAGGCAGGCTTTCGTTCCAGTGTTTCCTCAGGTTAGCCCAGGACTGCAGAGCCCTCTGGGGGCCCTCAGCAGCCTGCTCTGTCTGGTCCTTCTTCCCTGGCATGGCGGGGCAGTCTACTTGAGGACATCTTTTCTGCCTCCCGTTCCCAATGCAGCATATACCCAGCGTGGAGGTGGGCACGGGTGGGGATGAGGCCAATCAAAAAGCCTCAAAACGGGCCGGGCGTGGTGGCGCACACCTTTAATCCCAGCACTCGGGAGGCAGAGGTAGGGGGATCACCATGAGTTCAAGGCCACCCTGAAACTAGAGTGAATTCCAGGTCAGCCTGGGCTAGAGCGAGACCCTACCAAAAAAAAAAGAAAAGCCTCAAAGCTGAGGGGAGGTAGTGGTTGGGGGAGTCTTGCAGAAGCAAGTGACTTTGAGCTGAACCCCAGAAAGAGTAGGTGTTAGCTAAGTGGTAGGAGGGGTTTCCAGGCAGGAAGCGGCAGGCATGAGTGCCCAGGAAGAAGGGTCCCGGGCTGGTGAGTGCGCATCAGGAGGCTGTGCTGAGAGTGGCCTGTCAGGACATCTCAGCTGTGGACCAAGTGGGTCTGGCCTGGAGGTCAAGGCATTGGGAGAGGGCCCTGGAGGGAGGGCCTCGGGTCTAAGAAAGGGGAAGCTCCGAGGCCTGGGGGCTGCCACAGCTTCCTTTTTCTGCGAGGCCTCCAGGGTTGCTGCTTCCTCCTCACAGCTTCCATTGTAGCTTGGGGCCCTGTTGTGCCTCCTTGCTAATTAGCCAGGGAATTTCAGGTTCCGATTGTGCATTTTGGGGGGGTCCTCCATGGCCTCATGAGCCTTTTTGGTGGAGACCTTCAGCTCCAGACCCAGGCTGGGTGCGGGGTTTTGTGGTGAATAAAGCAGACATCCTTGCCCAGACTAGTGTCTGGTGGGGGGGGGGGGGGGGTGCAAGCAGTAAACAAGTAATCAGACAAATACTTAATTACCAACCAGAGGGAGGAAGGAAGTCCTGTGACCCACTTTAGGCCCATTACCTCCTTTAAGCTTCTTGACAGATGTTTGCTGATGGGGATAAACATCCCATGGACCAGATGAGGAAACTAAGCCGGGGAAGTTGGGGACTCAGGTCCCACTGGGCATTGGTGGCAGTGAGAACAGTCTTAGGCTAGGAGCCTTGGAGGAGGCGGGGCCTCTGAGCTGACTTCCTTCTCTGCTGGAGCCCTCCCTCCCCAGGTACCAGTGTGGCTCAGGTGGCGTTCCTCTCTCAGATGCATTGGAGGGGCTCTGGGGGTACAGTCTCCCCGCTTCTGAGAGGCCCTGGGCTTTGGAGTTCCAGGGCAAGGGAGGGGGCAGGGGTCTGAGCAGTAGGCACACAGGCCCTCCCATGGGTCTTCTGCAAGTCAGCGGGGGCTCTGTCTGGCTGAGTGTGGGGGCCATGCAGCCAGACTGGAGTAAATGCAGGTTTGGTAATTAGAAGGCACGTAATTAGAAGGCTCGGCTGTCTGTGGATGTGCCTGAGTGGCCGCTCCAGCCTTGAGAATGGGCCTCTTGGAAGTCTCCAGATCATTCGGCTTCCAGCCTGCTGCAGATGAGCACATGCATAGCCCCTCCCTGTGGCTCAGGTCACCTGGCCAGTGCCACCAGGATCAGGGTGGTCTTGGGGCCCTCTCTTCACTGGTGGACATGGGGTTGTGCTGGGGCTGGTGGTCAGGTGTGTGGCTTAGATCCCTTGAAGGGCCCCGGTGGGGGGGGGGGATAAGCTTGAAGAGACACTGGGAAGGAACCTGGGAGGAAGACTTAGAACTGAATTTGAGGAGGACAGGTCAAGGGATGAGTCAGGAGTGCCATCTGTTGAGTGTTGACGGCCACGCTGGCCTTTTCCTGCTCGTCGGCCTGGCTTGGTTTTCCCCTTAGCTGGCCTGAGGCCAAAAGGGGCCCCTGCCAGTGACCTGGAGAGTCCCGGGATGATGTGAGGCTGCTCCCCAGCTCCCCTGGGTGTAACTCAAACCCCGGCCCTGCTGAGGGCTGTGGGGCCAGGCCCAGGTCAGGCAGACAGATCACTTTCTTGTTTCCAGGCTGGAAGCCGCACAGCCTGCAGGGATAGGGGCTTTTGTGTGAGCTAGAACCTCCTGCTAGGACAGACAGCCTGGGGTCCTCTGGCCTGGCTGGCTGAAGCCTGTGAGCAGCACCCTTGGGCTTGTGCCAAGGCCCATGGAGCACTCCTGAATCGGCTGTGTGAGCCTGAAGTTAGGCCCCTGGGAAATAATGCACCAGGGAACTTCATTCTGCTGTAGCCTAAGCTGAGTCCCCCCTGCTGTTCCCACCTAGTTCACTGACTGGAGACTTCTCCAGAGGTACCACTATCTATGCCTGGGAGGGGGCTTGGGGGGCATTCAGCCTTGGCCCAGTGAGCTGGGCATTTCCACTATGTGTCTCTGAATAGCACACACTGCGTCCTGCTCCATTTTGTTTCTTGGCCCTTCCCACAAGCTGGCAGCGGAACCGCTCTTAGTCTGTCTGCTGTTGGTGTCCCTGGGATAGAGCTCCCTGAGGACATTCCTCGTTCCCTAGGACCGAGGCTAGGCCTGGCACATAGGAGGTACTGAATGCCAGCTGCCATCCTGCTTTCCCTCCCGTCCTCTGTCGACTGTGCTACCTGGGCGGGCAGAGATGCACACGCACGTTTCTCAGCGGAGTGGTCGGGATGTACAAGAGCCGTGGGAGCCACGTGGGAGCTTAGCTGTGGGAAAGTTTCTAGAAAGAGGGTGAGGGCAAGAGCAGCAAGAGTGAAGGCAGAGTGTGAGAGAGACAGAGGGTTGGCAGGTGGGAGCTGCGTCTCCAGCTTCCTTCCTCCTGTTCCTTTGCTGGGCCATAGGCACCTGGCAGTTTATGGAAGGGGAAGGAAGCCCTTCCTCTTCTGAGAAGCCTCCAGCTGCCCCTGCAGCCTGGCCAGGCTTATGGAGCTGATCCCAAACAAGGCAGCCCCGCCTCTGCTCTGGGGTGTGTGGGGCAAGCTACCAGGGCTCTGCTTGCCCAGCAGCACCTTACCAACTCCTTGTCAAGTCCTGTCATCCCAAAAGTGCTCTGGAGGGACAGCAGCTACCTACCTGGCCTGGCTGCCCCCTGACCTTCCCTGTCTGCCCTAGGTCAGTGTCACTCCAGGGCCTGATGATGAAGCAGAGCCTGCTACGCTGGCCCCTGTCCTGCCTGCTCGTGGTAAGTTGGGGAGGGGCCCAGGAGAAGCCAGGGAGGAGGGCGTAGACACCACTCAGGAGCCCCCGGCTGCAGTGAGCATGGACACTCAGTTTTCCCTGAGAAGAAATTGAGACTGTCAGCCCCTAAGAAGCACCTGTTGGCCACAGTGTCAACTCAGTAGGGGCAGCCAGTGTCTTCTACTCATGACATACAAGCCAGGGAGACACAGCTTTCCCAGGTCAGGTGGGGTGCTGGGTGGGGGTGGAAGTGGAGCAGGCATGATTGAATCCAAGGGGTCTGCTCAGGCAGGTGTGGACAGAGCCCGGCAGGGAAGGTAGGTGAGGAGTCCTAGGATTTGGAGCACCTCATGTACTGAGGTAAGTTCTGTTCTGGTCAGATTCCAGGGCTGGAATGAGAGTACCCACAGACATCCTACCTCCAAGGCACCTACTCTCTGGGCATCCCTCTTGGGCACAATGGAGGAAAGGGTCTTCCCACAGCAGGAGTTAGGTCAAACACTCCATACCTCATAGTGGGAAGTCACTATAGAAGGGAATAGCAACCCACATCTAGAGGACCCTTCCTGGGAACATGGTACAGCCTATTTGGGTACATGAGTGTGAATGGGGTGGCCTTGCCACCAGGGGAGGTCGTAGAGGGGATGTGGTCTCAGACTCAGCCCAGGGCCCAGAATAGTAAGCACCAGCTGCACACTTGGCTCTAGGGATGATAAACAGAGGCTGGTTAATGACATGCTCAGCTGGGATTGTGATTGTTGGGGGGGGGAACAGTAGGCAGGAGGGTACTCTGAGAGGAATTCAGAAGCATTTCCTCATCTGTCTGGGCCACGGAGGTGTAGTAACTCAGAGATCCAAATGCTTGAGCCCTCGTCCCGTCTGGGGCTATCCAGTATTTTCCAGAAACAGATAAGGTTCTCTTCCGACCCAGAAGCTGGCAATGCAACAGGGCAGGCTTTCCTTGTAGAGCGAGGGATCGGGTTAAGTGTCCCTGGGTGATCCAGGCTCCAGGGCTCTGGTAGTAGGTAGTGGGCAAATGATCCAAGAAGCCTTTTTTGCCTTTCACCATGTTCCCACCTGCTCTTTTTCCAGCTGCTGCCCTGGCCTCTGGCCACTCCAACATCAATAGCTCCTTGGTTATGTCCACCTGGTGAGGAGCCTGACCTGGTGAGCATTGTGTTCTGTCCTGTGAAGGCTCTGAGGGCAGGAGAGAGGACCAGGCCTGGCTCCTAGCTGTGTTCACATCCTCTCTCTCCCACAGGACCCAGGGCAGGGCACATTATGCAGATCCTGTCCCCCGGGCACCTTCTCAACTTCATGGGGCTCCCACCCATGCCAGCCTCATGACCACTGCAGCCTTCGAAGGCGGATAGAGGTGCGGACTGGCACGGCAACTCAAGATGCACTCTGTGGGGACTGCCAGCCTGGGTGAGCTTGGGGTCATCCCGACGGGTGTGGGGGCTTGTGCTGGGGAGACCTCCTTCAGAAGGTCTGTCTTCCCAGTGGGTAGGCTGGGACCATTGAGGGTACCTAGTAGGAAGAATTCCAGCTTACCTAAGGACCATTGGGGAGAAACTTCTGGATCCCACTGACATCTTCCCTCCCTGCAGGTGGTTTGGGCCGGTAGGGGTTCCCCATGTTCCATGTCAGCCCTGCTCCAAGGCCCCTCTGAGTAGTGGTGGCTGTGATGGTGAGTGGAAGGTGGGAAGTAGGACTACGGAGGGCGGGCTGGGGGAGGGGCCCGGGGATCTCTGCAGCATCCTTGTGGGGGCAGTGGAGCCCCCTTCCAGCCCACAGGAGGGCAGGTGGCCTGCAGCCAGAGGGTATCTAGCAGCATGTGGTTAGGCAATGACCTTACATTTGAGTAGAAGTAGCAGGCGGCAGCCAGTTAGGAGGCATGGGAGTGGCCATCCTGTCTGGGTCCAGGAGAATGTATGTGAGCGCACACACATCCTACTGAGCCAGTCACCTCTTGGGAAAATGGACTCAGACCCTCTGTGGGAAGGTGGGCTCCTGTGTGTCTCTGCCCAGCCATGTGCCACGTCCCTTCTCATTCCCAGCATGAGGGGTGGGTGTGGGCCGAGGGGCTCTGAGGCTCATTTCAGGGTGCTGAGAGCTGCCCTTTGCCTCCTGTTGGGGCAGGTGGGCTGTCTTGAACAGGCTGGTTCTTCCCTCAACTCTACTTGAGCCCTGGGCCTCACTGCCCAACCGAGCTAGGGTTCAGTTAGGCAGCAGACATGCCTCCCTGGAGCCAGCCTAGTGACTTCCTCATGTCTGTTTCTCTGTCCTCAGAGTGGGGGCGACGAGCCCGGCGTGGTGTGGAGGTGGCAGCAGGGGCCAGCAGTGCTGGAGAGCCCCAGCAGCCTAGAAATGGCACACGGGCAGGCGGCCCTGAAGAGACGGCCGCCCAGTACGCAGTGATTGCCATCGTGCCTGTCTTCTGCCTCATGGGGCTGCTGGGCATCCTGGTGTGCAACTTGCTCAAGCGGAAGGGCTACCACTGCACATCGCACAAGGAGGTGGGGCCTTCCAGTTCTGGAGGAGGAAGCAGCAGCAGCGGTGAGGCCTGGCTGGGGTCCTGGTGGGAGGGAGGCTGGGGGCTCCAGCCTGGGGGTCTGTCAGGCCTTCGAGGCAACAGCTGTAGACTGACAAGAGGGGGAGGGGGTTTGGTGACTGAGAGGCAAGATGGGACAGTTGGCCCAGTGGCCTTGGTGGGATTCCCTCCCTGGCTGAGGCCCTACTCTTTGAGGGATGCAGATGACAGTTGTGCGAGTCAAGATGACCTCTGACCTCTGGCCTAGAGGAGGAGGAATGCCCTGCGTCAGGAGGGCTGGCAGAGCTGCTGTCCTTGCCGCCTTCTATATGGGGCTCAAGTTTCAGCTTCAGGCTGTTTGAGTGACAAGTCCTAGAACCAGAGGGAAAGGGCCATTTCCTCTCTCTCTGACCCATGCAGGGTCCCCACATATATATCCAGGAACCTTCTGGAGTGACACCACATCCACCTTGCCAGTGACAGACCCATACTGCCTGGGGCTGGCCAGGTCCCCTTCCAGCTCTCAACACTAAAGTCTGGAGGTGGCAGGAATGGACCAGGAGCTGTGGGCAGGATGGTGGCAATTCGGGGCCATTTTGCCTGGGACTGTGCTCGTCTTGCTAGTGACTTCCTTTAGCTGCTGACTGATACTTAGGCAAAAGGCCTGGAAGCTCTGCTGTTGTGCAGAGGACCTTTGAGGTTTGGCCCAAAGCAGTCCATGGACAGGGTGGTGTGGAGTGAGGAGTGGGCCTGGAAAGGCAAGGTTCATGGAGATGTTGGGAGTTCTAGGCAGGGGCTGCTGGGTACAGCTGGTAAAGATGACATGCTGCTCTGCTGCAAGTCTGAGCATGGCCTGGGGTGCCCTCTGCCGGCAAATCGTGGTGTAGCTTGGGAGTCCACCGTTCCACTGTTCCCTAGATCATAGACTCCTCTTTCCCAGGGATCAACCCTGCCTACCGGACCGAAGACATCAATGAGGACACCATTGGGGTTCTGGTGCGCCTGATCACAGAGAAGAAAGGTGAGGAGAGCATCTTTCTGACCGACCCAGTGCCTAGGAGAGGAAGGAGGGTGTCTGTCCTCCCAGAACCTTCGAGGCCACTCAGGGAACAGGCTGGCTCTGTGCTGGCCCCGGGAGGCAGCTTGGCTGGTGCACTAACCTGGTTACTGCCCTTGGCCTCTGGTCTCATTTGGTAGAAGGTCCCTGGGATGGAGGGTAGGCAGGGTGGTGTCTGCTGAGCTGGAGGTGGGGCTTCCTCAGGTTGGAGCTGGGTTTTGACTGCAGCTGCCCAACAGAGAATGCGGCGGCCCTGGAGGAGCTGCTGAAAGAATACCACAGCAAACAGCTGGTACAGACAAGCCACAGGCCTGTGCCCAGGTGAGGGGCAGGGTCCTCAGATAACCAGTCTGCCTTCTGGGGCTTCCCTCTACCTTCTGAGGTCTCCTGGCCCTGGTTCACCCTGATAACACTTTACCTCCTCCAGGCTGCTGCCGGCCTCCCCCAGTGTACCACACATCTGCCCACATCGCCACCACCTGCACACCATACAAGGCCTGACCTCACTCTCTGGACCCTGCTGCTCCCGTTGTAGCCAGAAGAAGTGGCCAGAGGTGCTGCTGTCCCCTGAGGCAGCAGCTGCCACCACTCCTGCTCCCAGCTTCTTGCCCAATCCAGCCAGGGCTCCCAAGGCCGGGGCCAAGGCAGGCCGTCAGGGTGAAATCACTATCTTGTCTGTGGGCAGGTAAGGTGGGCACAAAACAGCAGGGTCGAGGAGAGACTTGACAGCCTGGGGTTAGGCAGAGACCTGGACCACAGCCTTAGCGCCCAGCTCCTCTCTTCGAAGAGCAGGTAGCCAGAAAAGTCAGCATCTCCCACTCTTCTGTCTACTTGGAGCTCTTGGGTCCCTCAGGTGTGGTCTTGGGTGTAACACACCTGAGGTGGGGCTGCTGGGGGATGAACACGGACAGCAAGGTCCAGTCCTTGTCTGGATCCTGGGAAGAACAGCTCAGTTTTTGACCCGAGAACTTGAAGTGTGACCTGGTAGGTGCTGTCCCGGAGCCCCCTCTGACTAGGGATGGCGGCCCACCTCTCCCCACAGATTCCGTGTGGCTCGCATTCCTGAGCAGCGGACCAGTTCAGTGGTGTCTGAGATGAAGACGATTTCAGAGGCCGGGTCTCCAGGGAGTGAGCTCCCCGACTCCCCACAACCTGGCCTTCTCCCCGAGCAGCAGGCACTGCTGGGAAATGGTGGGAACCATACTAAGTGGTTGAAGCCCCCGGCAGAAAACAAGGCTGAGGTGAGGGTTAGGGGGAAGACTGCTGTTAGCACTTGGGCCGACCCTGACAGAGGACAGAGGAGGGGTGGCAGAGCAGGGCTCTCTGTGCCACTATCCTGGAGTCTAGAAGCCCCACTGACTCCGTCTGACACCTCTGTCCTCAGGAGAGCCGCTATGTGGTCCGGCTAAATGAGAGCAGCCTGGTCATCTGAGGGGCTGTCTAGAGTGAGCCACTCTGCCCTGCCTCGGGAGGTTCCGAAGGCTTCCTGCAGGAGGGAGAGCAGCAGCTGGGACTCTGAGGACCAAGATGCAAAGACCCAGAAGGCAAACCGAGGCCAAGGCCTGGAGGTGGGAGCGTCCGTACCATTGAGATGGGCAGTCAGCAGGCATCGTGTGCAGGAGCTGATTGAGAGGCGGCCCCATACCTACCCCAGTTTCTTCCATGGGATGTCCTAACCCTGTGCCTGCCCTGGCTACATTGTAGGAGCCCACAGGGTCCTCTTTCCCCCCAGGGTTCTGGGCCTGTTGGAGAGGAGTACCTTACCTGGTGCTTAGCCCATGCCTTGGGGACCAGCCCTCTTGCCCCCGTCCCAGGCCCTGCAGCAGATGGGCCTCCCCTCCTCTTGGCAGATCCTGTGAAGGGAAGGGTGGCCAGGAGCCCTGTGCCCGGGACAAAGCTCTTGGGTTCAAATCCTGAGCTCCTCTCTGGGTCCTGGCTTTTCTGTGCTGTAGTCAGGGAGGATGGCCTGGCACCCAGGGCCTCTCCAGGTTCTGGGCTAGGTCCTGTGGGGAGAGCTAGACTTGGCCACCCTCTCGTTAATAGCTTTATCTGGCCCATTATTGCTGCTTCCAGGGCTTTGGCCTATGAAGTCCCCATGTGGCTTGCCTGCCATGGCACTGCCCCACCCTGCTGTTTTTAATGACATTGGAAAATGACTTGACTTGGGCATGGGCTGCGGCGTAGAGGCCCAGCCCACCCTCGTGCCCTCCGGAGCTCTGGAGCTGCAGGGAGAGGGCTGCTTCTGTCCGTCTGCCTAGCTGTGGGCAGCGCAAGCACCTGCCAGCCCAACCGTCTGCTCTGGCTTAGCTTCTGGTTATTTATGTGGGCCGTGCAGGCGCGGGCCCACCGCCTGTCCTTTATTTATTAAAACCTGCTGTCGCCCTATCCTGGCATCTCCAGCCCCACACACTTGAGTAATAAAAGTGGAAAATGGTGTCATGAAGTTTCCTTTCCCCGTGCCTTCCCAGGAAGCCTGTCCATTCACCACACTCTGTGTTGGCCTTCTCACATGTGCTCCCAGCCAGGAAACGGGACGATGAGACCCCGAGAGGCTGGGCTGTCCAACAGGAATGCAGTGTGAGCCACATGTGATTTAAAGTGTTCTAATAACCATTCCAAAAAGTAAAAGGAACTTATTCTTATTAAAGTGAACTTAATAGTTTTTTAACCCAGTATACAAAAATATTTTCATTACAATATAAAATCAATATGAAAATTATGAATGAGTTTTTTTTTCTTGCTTTAGAATGTTAGGTACTTTTTACCATCTTGGTATGAATTCGTGTATTTCAGGGGCTCAAGGGTCATGTGGTGAGCGGCTGCCCTACTGTACAGTGCAGCATTCTAGAGGAATCCGTGTGGGAAGGGGGTTGCGTTCACGGAGCAGGAACATGTACAAAGGCCAGACCAACAGAAATGTGAAGAGCTGAAGATGGCTTCGTGGCACTGTGCCATGGAGTCTGCACAGGTGTTAGGAAGGGGCTCCCTCTTGGTCACACCTAGAGCAGGGCCCTTAAGGAAGCTGTTGTACCTGTTTAACAGGTCAGGGGAAGAAACCCATTGACCTAAGATTCCTATGGTGGACCTGCTGGACTCCTCAATGGGATGTGAGGGAAAGGTTTAGTACAGTCGTGTGGGACAACAGGAGGAGCCGTTGGGGTGGGGGCTTGCGACAGCTCCACTGGGTGTCCTGAGGAATCTGAGTGTGAAATCCCGGAGCTCTTGGGACAGAGTTATACAGTAAGAATGTCTGTAAGGGCTCGAAAGATGGCTCCTGCAGGCTTGGGATCGATTCCCCATTATCCACATAAAAGCCAGATGCACAAAGTGGTGCATGCATCTGGAGTTTGTTTGCAGTGGCTGGAGCCATGGGTACATCCACTCTGCCTCTGCTTGCAAAATAATTACTAAGATAATTTTTAAAATTTATTTTATTTGGGAACTGAGCGGAAGAGGGGGCGGAAAGATTGTGAGAGCCGTGGTTGGGGAGACTATCCAGAGGCATGACACCCCTCAGTAACAACACACTTGGGCCAGGAGAACCAAGCTGAGTACTAGGCTATACATGGTCCCCTGCCACAAGGACTGATCCAGACGACCCACAGAGGAGGATATCCAGCTGATTGGGGATGGGGGAGGGGGAGCATTGGAGAATTGGGGATAACAACTCATTGTTTGCCCACTAAAGAATGTAACTCATTATGGTCAATAAATATATATATTTTAAAAAATTTATTTTATTTGACAAAGTGAGGGAGTGTGAAAGAAGCAGACACAGAAGGAATGGATGCACCAGGACCTCTAGCCACTGCTAACGAACTCCAGACACATGCGCCATCTTGTGTATCTGGCTTTATGTGGGTACTAGGGAATCAAAACTCAGGTCCTGCTTTGCAGGCAAACACCTTAACTACTAACCCATCTCTCTAGCCCTAAATTTTTTTTTTCAAAAAGAATCTGGCCAGGCACGATGGTGCATACCTTTAATCCCTGTACTTGGGAGGCAGACGTAGGATTGCTACGAGTTCAAGGCCAGCCTGGAACTACAGAATGAGTTCCAGGTCAGCCTGGGTTACGAGACCCTGTCTCAAAAAACCTGACTGTCTGCAAGCCTGGGTGGGGAGGGATGTTGTTTAAAGCAAAGGTTCTGGGGCCTGGCAAGGAAAAAAAGAAGTACTAGTGTCCTAGCAGCCAGGGGGAATTTGGAGGTGGAGTCAGGAAGGCTGCCACATGCACCGTAGGGTGGGCAAGGATTTGGTGACCACCCTCTCAAGGGCAGCACGGAGAGCCAGGAAGGGCACAAGTCCTGTGAAACCTGCACCAGTCACTATGGCTGGTGGCACCCATCTTTGGTTATAAAGTTGGGGTGTGAGCAGTGGTTGGTCTACTGTTTAAGTATGGGAGTGGCAGACACCCCCACCCCCACCCCCATCCCCACCCTGGGCTGAAAGTGAAAGGCCCAGCCTATGGAAGGGGACACTGGTTACTGCACAGGGCGCAGGAAGTCTGGCTTCACAGAGGGCTGAGGTCTCTTGGGCAGAAACCAAGGTGGGGGAAAAACAAAAAACCAACCACCCTGAGGATAGGCAGGCAGGCTAGGCATCAGGAAGAATGTTCTGGAGCAGTGAAGATGATCAAGTCTAAGGGTAGGCAGTTATCCAGGGAAATGCCCCATGGGGCCCTGCTTGCTAGTTGTTGGGCTGTATCTCCAGGTTTAGCTTCTCAAGTTGAGCTGTCCCCTCAGCCTGCTAACCCTCTCACCCCCTTCCCGAGAACCTGGGTGACACAGGCCCACCTGGTGGTCTGGGGATGGGAAAGTGGAGGCACATTCAGACACTAGCCAGGGTGGACTGAGGCTGAATGCAGGCTTCCAGACCAGTAAGGACCACCACAGTGAGCACCGTACACTCCCCGCAGGTAGAGAGATGGGCGACATCCTCAGTCTGCATGGCTACAGCTCCCTGGAAGCTTTCCTGGCTTGTCCCCTGTAAGTTATGGGGAGGCAGCTAGAGGGAAAAACAGGGCTTGAGTAGGCAGTTGGGGGTCCAGGTCTCCACTGCCCTGCCTGGTCCTGGCCAGCAGCCCTGCCACAATGACCTGCAGATGTGCCTAAGAAGACCCATCCTGCTCTGGAGAAACTGACCACTGTGACTGGGCTAAAGGAACCCTGCCTCCTCCCACCCAGGTTCCAGGTTGAGCGACAGAGCAAGGGGCTGGGGGCGGGATGCCAGGGCGGCAGAGTGAGATAAGGCACACCCACTAGCCCAGGAGGTGGTCTCTGTGCCTACCCAATCCTGGGACTTGATTTTTCTGGAGCTAGGGAGAAAACTTAGGGCTTCACCCAGGTTAGGCAACCACTCTACCACTGAGCTACTCCCCTAACCCTCTGAAAGACTTAAAAATAAGCACTGAGCTCTGCAGCTTAGATACAATGGCAAGCACTGGGCTTCGGTTTTCAGTGACCACTTCTGCTCATTTCCCTGCAGCTGAGCAGGCTGAGTTCTTGGCAGAACTGACAACTGATTGGATGAGGCCATGTGCTCCTTCAACTGTCTTCTAAACAAGCCACCTCTAACCCTCTTGCTTTCCTCTCTGACAGTCCCCCACTGGATTGAAGGAGTGAGGGGAAGGAACATGGCTCACCTTTTAAGAAACTGTTTCCTCTGGGATGGAGAGAACATGGTCTGAAGTGCCCAGCTTCTGGAACAGGCCAAGTGTGAATTCCAACCCACTCCTCACCTTGGCCAAGGCCCTCTCAGATGGAACTAACAAGGTGCGAGGACCATGTAGGTCAGCGAGCAGAGTACCAAGTATCCGCCACATCACTTACCACAGGAGGCACTCAATAGATGGCAGATTTTCGGGAGGTGGGGGAAGGAGTCTAGTCCCCACAAGCTCTCCACCACTGAGCGTATCTTAACAGACCTCAGCTCGTATCACACAGTGAGGTCCTGGGGCTGCAGATGCCACATCACTGCTGTGAAACACTAACGATGCAGCGGGCCCTCCTAGGCCTGATACCAAGTGCAACACAGGGTTGTTCCCCCACCCCGAAACTGTGTGTGTGTGAGAGGGAGGGAGGGAGGAAGGAGCACACCAGGATCTTTTGCTGCCACAAATAAAAACCAAACACACGTACCTCACATGCTTCTGGCTTTACATGGGTGCTGGGGAATCAAACCCAGGCTGGCAGGCTTTGCAAGCAAGCGCTTTTGACTGCTCAGCCATCTTCCCAGCCCCACTTCATTGTTTTTTGAAGCAACGTCTTAAACTCCCAATGCTGGCTCCATCTCCCACGTGCTGGGATTGCAGGTGTGCAACCCAGAACAGAAATTTTTTTTCTCTCTCTTTTTTCTTTTTTGAGGTAGGGTCTCACTGTAGCCCAAGGCTGGCCTCAAACTCAAAATGATCCTTCTACCTCTGCCTCCCAAGCACAGGGATTAAAGACGTGCACTGGGCTAGAAATTTCTTAACTGGTAAAAAAGTTTAGAACTGCCTTGGGGGGAAGTCCAGGGACTCACCAGCCCAAAAATTGGGTTCCTGTGCCTCCCTCACCCAAGAATCACTCAGTCTGGTCACCTAAGGACTTTTTTTTTTTTTTTGGAAACTTTTTTTTTTAATAGTTATTGAATGTTCTACAGTTTACAGTAAATATCATAGTTACAAACTCTTGGCTTCAACCTTTCAGAGCGATCACTATCTGATCTTCAAAACAAAACAAAACTCAAAGGAATCCAAAACAACAAAACCAGATTTACACTTCATACACACAAGCAAGGCCTAGGCCGTGGGTTTTCTAATCTTTACACTCGAGCTGTGTTTTAAAAACACCTAGAAATTATTTGATCAAGCTACTTGGAAGACACCGGTCAAAGGTTTATTATTATTATCATTATTTTTAAATGTTTTTATTTATTTTTAAAATGTGAGTTCCAATAAAATTTAAAAATTAGATTCCAACCTGTAGATTAAAATGAATTAAAAAATACAAAATCATACAATGCTCTCTTCACAGGGATGTTACATGCCATGAGAACAGGCTTCTCTGTCATGTGATATGAATGAGGGATGCAGTGCCGTGAAGACAGGAGGGGACAGGCCCTGGGCCTTCAAAGACCAGAGACAACTCAAGGTGTTAGAGGCTGAGCCTTACTTCCCCTAGGGAGGAGCTTGAGTCACAACAGATCTGGCTGCTCTGAGGCCTCGGAGCCAGGAGGATGGCAAGTCCTGCTGGGGTCAAGCCGAAAGCTGATTTTCACTCCATTCTCATGGGCTGGTGTTTTTCTGCAAAGCTGTTCTGTCAGTCCTCTTCAGGAAAGAAAATTTCCCCTCTCCCAAGGCTGAAATGAGTGAAGGGACTCACTGCCACAGCAAGGTTATCTAGGGGTTGTGAATGAAGCAGCTGCAGGGAAGCAGGCGCTATGCTATTCCTCTCTGCCTCTGGGGCAGCCAGTTTCAACTCCTGGATTCTTAGGCGGGCCACTGGGTTAGACTCAACAGCATGCAAGACAGGAAATACCCACTGGGGAAAATGAGGGAACGGGACCCAAGACTGGCTTAGGCAACATTGGCCATGGGATGCTGAAGCTGGATGGCCAGGAATTTTGAAGGTTGGGTCCTGGAACATTAATGCCACATTTCAGAAGCATTTTTCGAGGGGAAGAGAGATGGATGTATAGGACAAACCCTGCTTTCAGACTGGCATGCCCACTGAAGTCTGAGTACTGGAAGGCTCTGGGGTTGTCTGACCAGTCAGCATAGCTGGGTGTTTCCCATTGATTCTGCTCTCAAAGGTGGGTAGAGACTGGACTTACAAGAGACTGAAGCACAGCAGGAAAGAGGCTTGCCTCCCCTGGGACACTCCTCTACTTGGCTGCCCTTCTCGGGATTCCCACACTTACCAAGATGCTGGGGCCGCCCACCCAGTAGTAATGTGGTAACAGGATGGAAAGCACATTCACTTTCCTGAGCATGAGTTATGCATGGTGATAATGACTGATCCAGTCAGAAAGCTGTGAAGACCACAGGGCCCAGAGTAGGAAGGAGCTGCCCCCTCTTGCCAAGAAATTTGATATGAAGGACATTAACCCTAGCTCAACCACACCTCACTCAACTTATCCTGTCTGCACAGTAAGAAGGCCAAAACTTGGGATCCAAGGGGTTTGCCCTACTTTCAGGCTTCACACGCCTTGTTTCTGAAGGCCATTCAGAACAAAGCAACAAGCCTTTCAAAGAAGCACCCTGAATCTCTGGGAAAAGATACTTCAGATCTGTAACCATCTGGTTGGCCAGGGGAAAAGAATCAGGATGAGTGGAGCCTCGTGTTCTCCTCTCTAGAACCTGGTTCTCACTCATGAAAAGGCAAGGCCAGGGACTCTACCCATGCCAATACTCCTTTGAAGAATCTGGACAGAAGTCACAGCCAGGCTCCCAGAGATAAGGGTCTCTCATAGAAAGATGCTTTCTGCTGTCCTGGAACATCTTTAGTCCTGGGCAGTGTCACCTCCAGGTGTTCTGAAAATGTTAGGTCATTTGTGGCAACCTCTCATTCTCTCTGTGCCTCTGGCTAGATCTCCAGCATGTCCCCAGGGCTCATCACAGGTCTTGGCCCAAAGCAGAAGACCACACAGATATTCATGCTGAAAAACTGAGCTTCCCAGGTCTCCATAAACTCTTCTGCTTGGGGGCGGAAGGGCAGCCCTTCTATCCTTCAAGCTTGCCACTGAGAGACCAGCAGGTGGCAGCAGAGAGAGCAAAGGACAGTTCAAATCTTGGCTCTCTTATGAGCTATGTGTCCTTTGGCAAGTTTCTTAACCCTTCTAAGAATTAGGCTTTGTTTTTGCTTTCCTATAAAATGGGGATTTTGGCAATCAATATTGAAGTATTTTGCATACCAAACGAAGTCTGGACAGGCTTATGCAGAGAACTCAAGAATGTGCACTTCAGGTCCCTGGAATTCTGCCAGCAGAATGAGAAGGAATAACTGTCCTATCTTATGGGAAGAAAAACATTGATTGGTTCAGGCTTTCCTTAGCTGGGGATGGTCTAGTCTCCAGTCTTGAACTTCCTGGCTCAGGGCTGATGAGGACAGTTAGGTGGTACAGGAGGAAGCCGAGTGTGGTGCTGAATGGAAGCACACTGCCCCTGGCCCTGTGAGGAAGTGCTGAACATGGAAAGAAGGAAGGAGGCTAGGTGGGCCAGTAACAATGTGGCAGCTTGTTTAGTCACAGGCACACATCCCTGTCCCAAGATGAGGGCACCCTTAGCTCTGACCTCTGTTCAGCTTGACCGCTGGGCCACTCAGAATCTTTGCATACTTAGAATACCTCCAACAGGAGCTGTGCTCACCCTACCTGAGGCTCCTGGGCTCAATCCCTTGGCCATGACTCCCCAAGCTTGGCCAGGCTTGTGGATCTCTGACAAGAGGTGAGGCCAGCTGAACTGATACTAACAAAGGGTACTAGGTGTGGCCACTCTAGACTCTTCCAACATTTCAGCACTTCTTCACCTTGGGCCTCCTCTGATCTTTAGCATACACTAGGGCTGAGTGTGCAGAGCAAAGATGGGGTGAGGAGAGTCAAGCTGGAGGAGGGCCAGGAACAGCTGGGGTTCAAGTGATTCTGTTGCTTATTAATAAGTCCCTTTACTTTCCTGAATCTTGGTTTCCTTATGAATCAGATAGTAGGCATTATCTCTGTCTCTCAGGGTTAAACCACATGAGCCACTGGTGTGGAAAGAACAAACATTACCAGGCCATTCCTAGGACTCTTTTCTCTCCACCCAGCCATCTAGAGGCAGCAGGGCTGGGAACGCCTGTCTGTGGGATTCTAGCATTCAGCTCACTTTGGGCCTTTTCCTTCTAGATCTGTTTCCTCATTTGTCAAGTGAATAGAACAAGTGACCCTGTCACTCTCAGGATCAGTAAATTATAGGCTGTGAAGTGCTTTAAAATCTATGAAGCACCTGACAAGTGCAAAGGTTTCCTATCATCATCATCATTATTATTTTGGCATTTTCCAAACACATATGACATAAGTACAACAACCTTCATCCACCTCTATAAAACCAAAGAAGGTAGGAGGAGGTATTGCAAAAAGTGGATTAACACTGGGAGAACTCTTGTTTTCAACTGAAACCTTTTGTCAGCAACCCAGAACAGGCCACTCAGAACAACAGCTGGGTTTTCTTTCACTGGTCCTAAAGTTTCTGGATGGCTAGGAAGGGACATGCTAACTCCTGGCTCTGGACTACAGATGCTGATGGGCTCTGACCTCCTGGAAACAGCTGAGCAACTTCTGAGGTCCTTCTAGCCCCTTTAAGGGGGACATGAAAAATAGGAAGGGGATGTCCAAGTTCACATGAATTTAAAGTGAAAATAGCTATTTAATGTCCAAAATGTTGCCAATGATCCCATTTTGTACAGTAAAATGTTCCTACTCCACTCCAGAGGGTCTGCAGGCTCGGATAAGTGCTGGGTATGGAAGGGTGGTGCTGGGCAATCCAGGCTCCAGGCTGAGATTAGCAGGGGCCTTCTTGTCCCAAGGATTCCTCTTCTCCCAGATAAGCCCATGTCTGCTAGGCCCCATCCTTGAACTCCTCTCCTGAAGGCTCCGTTTCTTCCTCTCTTCTTAGGGTGAAGGGCTAATGTCCTAAAAGCTTAGTCTCTCCTTTCCAGCCAGTCCACCTGCTCCTTTTCCTGGGGTTGGGGTCAGGATGAAAGTTCCAGATGTCTTCACAGAATTTTCAAATGTCGTTTCTTCATTTGCAATCTCTGTTCCTGCCATCTGCCCCACGTGTCCTCTGCCCAATCTTCAACCCCCACTGTTTAGGAGTCCATGAGAAAAAATAGCAGAACAAGCCCAGAGGTCATTCCAGAACTTGCCAGGTGTGGGCACTGCTGACTTAATTTTTACAAAACTAAGCCAATCCATTCCTAGCTGAATTTTTGTAAGCAAAATGCCACTAGGTAGGAAGGCTGCATTTAATGCTAATTTACTGTGAGCTCCAGGGAAGTCCTTCCATCTTCTCTGGGCCTCAGTTTCCTCATCTGTCAAATAGGGGAATGGATGAGATGGTTGCTAAGGTCCCTTCAGTTCCATGAGTATGAAATGATTATTGCTATAGCTTCTCCTTCTCTATCCTGACCTTCAGAGCCGCCAGCACCCACCTGGAATGTGATTTCTTCACTTTGGCCATGGATGGCACAAGGTAACCAAGAGCTTGGCCTGCCTGCCAGCCTGAAAGACAGGTGAGCCTTGGCACTAGGAAGGGCAGAAGGGCAAGGGAGAGAAATGACACCAGTTTCCACTCCAATCAGGAGGAAGCTCCTCATCAAAGTGGGTCCACGAGACTCCGAGGCTGAGAACTGGATTATACAGGGTACCTAGCCTTCCAAAGCCTCGGGACACTGGGATCCCACCACCCTGCAGCTGCTTGGCAGGTCTGAGGTCAAAATCATCTTTTCAGGAAGTGCTAGGTCATTTAACATTATTGTGCAAATCAGAAGGTCTAGGCCCGTACAGTAAGACCAGAGACCTTTCAAACCAAAACAAGTACCTCTAGCCCCTTCTTTTCATTCCTTCCCCACAGTGCCCTCCCCCCAGCCCACGTCCTTCCCTAAATTCTCCAACTCTGGTTTCCCCAGGTTATCAACCTGGAGTAGGAAGCTGCTAGTACTCCTACATAATCAAGTGGTTTTGTTCTTGGTCTGTTGCTATGGTTCTCAGAAGACATTTCTTGATGTCAGAACATGATAGTGTCCTGAACTAATCTGAAGAAAAACCAGAAAAGGGACTATCTCCCAGAGATGTGGCCTGCTCAACAGCTCCAAGTTCCTACCCTATACCTGAGGGCCACATCCTTTATGCTCTTTAGATGAAACCAAGCCTTCAGATGAGCCACGGCAATCAACTCTACTCTCTGCTTGCCACTAGACTGGGATCCCAGGGACTGGACGCTCAGGGAAGGAAAGAAGTGCAGAAAGGAAGGCCATGGCCTGTCAGTTGGGAAGAGGGGTTAGAACTGGAAGGGCAGTGGCTAAGGAGGGGGGGCTCCTAGGAGATTAGAAAAAGCAGCTTTTACAAAAACCAAAAATAAAAAATCAAAACCATTAAAGATGCATAAAGTGACCCTTGCACTTCCGTTGTCTCTTCTTGCAAATAGAGGTGGTGGTGCTGCTAGGGGACGGCTCCAGCACCGGTGTAAGACTTGAGTAGTTGCATACAATGTGACTCCAGATCTGGGGGAGGAAGGGACATCATCAGAGACAGTGATATTTCACAAGAAACTTTGGGAAACCTGGGTCCCTTTCCCTCAACTTGGGGCCCTAAATGGAGCTGCAGAGGGCAATGAGAGAGGTCATCAGGGTCTCCACTTGACCACCTACCAGAGCTAACATCTGACTTAGGTAAGATTCCATTTGAGAAGACCATAAACAACACAGAATTCAGTAGCAGAGGACACGAGTTCAAGTCTCAGCTCACAAATTTAGTTGCCTGAATGGTACAGAACTATGCATTTTATTTTAAAAAATAGCTAATGATTAGCGCTACAATGAGAAAGATAGCATAAAATGATAGCTGTTAAGAATTATATAAAAGGACTTGGAACAGGAAAACAAGTGACAACTGTCACCTGCCTCAGAGATACCTATGTTCCAGATTCAAGTTGGGGCTATGAGGCAGTTCCTGTATGTGTCCCCTCCCATCTCCCCCATCCTGGCCCTACTCACTTGGATGGGTTGCAGGCTTTACCAGTGCGGGGGCACATAGCTGTACGCAGGGGTTCCTTGGGCCCTATATGTGGGCATGGAGACAGGGTGCGCCCCAATTGCAGTGTGCTGAGGTGTAGTCAGCAGGGTACCTGGGCATCCAGAGAGAGAAAAAATGACCCTAAGGAGGCTGTACCAGGGTTCAGGGGTGAAGAGGAGCAAAGCCATCCCCCCCACCCCAGGAAGGGTCTCACTCTACCAGAAACTCATTCTGTAGTCCCAGGTTGGCCTCAAACTCTGATCCTACCTCTGCCTCCCGAGTACTGGGATTAAAGGTGCGTGCCACCTCGCCCAGCTCAAAGCAGTCTTATAGATAGCTGTCCCTCCTATCTGAGCCCCCCCCCCCCATGCTCCTGGTCAGTATGATGAGCACTGGGTCCTTTCTATACCTTACCAGGCTTCATCTCCTTAGTGGTAGGGACCTTTTAGGACACTGGAAGACTAAATACTTTTGAGTTACAATCCTCCCTTGGATTTCTTTGTACACTTCTCTTTCTTATTGCACACACTGTGTAACTACTGTCTTCTATGTAATGTCTCCTCTGCTTGTCTGGGTGTTCCTCAAGCACATGTTTTAGGTTGCCTTATGGATAGGACATGAGTAAGAGCTGACACTGAGCAAGTATCTAGTAGCTTGCTAGTGCAAGGGCAGAATAAAATCCTTCATTGAAATTCAGGTCTCTGCAAGCTTAGACCTATGTTTCTCCCTAGCTATTGACTCATCCAAAGATCTTCCTAAAGCTATACTGCCCAGCCCATCCTCAGGGTTCCTTAAGAGCAGGGTTCTGGTCTGATTTTTGGCATAAACTAAAAATGGGGAAGGGGTTTCCAGGGATTTCTGTTTCCATTATTCCTTACAATTATGGAAAGGGTCCATTCTTGCCTGCTAATTAACAATGTACTTACTTTTTTCCTGTTGCTACTGGAAGCCGACTGTCAATATCTCTTCCCTAAATTACAGACAGCCCCTCAATGGCTTCCTTGCTTCTAACCTCTCCCTTTCTGATCTGGCCCACAGTCAAAATGCTCAAAGCCAGCCCCACCTCTTTCCTGCTGAAAGCTCTTGGCTCGCTCCTTCACCGAGAAGTATTTCACTTTTCTACCATCACACCCTGCAAGCCTTCTCCTCTCGTGTCCCTATTTCCTAAGTTTCTTCAACCTTTCTCTGTCCTGTGAACACACACTCTTAAATCCTTCTGCCTGTATTTCCATTCTCCCTCCTCTCTTTGCTTAGGTCTAGCTCAATCTTCCTCATCCCTGTGACAGATTTAGAAGGGCCTTCCTTTGGGTTCTGGAGTCGCCCAGCATAGGATTTCTCATGCTGGGTTGTAGCCAATTCCATGGCTATTCTGCTGTCAGAGTTCCTGGAGGAGAACGGAGGATGCTGAGACAGTGCTGCCCTCACCTGCTGACATGGCCATGGTGGTGCCTGCCACCATGCCCATGGCCACTCCGTTGGTCCTGGGAGCAGCAACAGGTGCCGGGTAGATGGCAGAGGGAATGCTGTTGGGCTGGACAACCGTGGTGTGGTGGATGACGTGGGGCTGGGCAGCATACACCGGCTGTGTGTAGTAGGCTCCCTGGAGAAAGAGGTACAGTCACATGGGTTCTTGAAGATGGAGGCAGGAAGGATGTGGAGGAGAGAGGGTGAGCAGGGACTCTGCTTTTCTCAAACCTTATACAATTGGATGAGAGAAGCATCGGCCCAAAGATGCAAGGCCCAGGCCCCAGGTGGAGATCTGCTTTTGGGGTCAGTTCAGTGCTGGCTCAGCCTGGCTTGAAAAGGTCCCCCCATCTTGTCTCACTTGTAGGGTTGCTATGGATAACTAGTGGATAAAAGCTTTCTTCCTTTAGCCCTGGATTTAGTATTCCTAAAATTCAAAAGTAGGGAATACAATCAATCTGCCTCTAAACATGGGGACCAGGCTGGGGAACTCCTCAGCAGCAGCACTCTGATATACACACTACTACTTCACACTCTGAGATGTCATCAGAGAATAGCAATCCCCAAAACATCTCTTCTTAGTTTCCCTCACGCCAAAGGTGAGGACTGAGACCATGGTCTAAGGTGACGGCCCACAGTCCATCACATGGTTTCTTCCTGCTACTATAGTCCATGGGTTTGCTGAGCCACGGCAGTAGACAAGAAGCCTCTGAGATTATCTGAACTCAGAAATTCTCAAATCCCAATACTAAATACTAATAAGAACTTTACTGTAACCCCAGAGCACTGAGATTATAGTCCAAGGCACCATACAATACATGAGCAAAGTTCATCTCAAACCTCTTGTTCTAATTTTTGGTCTGTGTCTTATGTAGCCTAGGGCTGGTCTCAAATATACTATGCAGTAGGCCTTGAACTACTACTGATGCTCCTGCCTCTATTTCCCAAGTACTAAGATTACAGGTATTCACCATGTCCTTTTTTTCCCCTGAAGTTTTAGTGTATTTTGCAACATAATTTTAACTTTTTATTGACACCTTCCATAAATATAGACAATATACCATGACAATCCCCTCCAACCACCTTCTCTTTCCCTTCCTGAATCCCCCTTCACTGAATCCCATATTCTTTCCAACTAGTTTCTTTTTTATTTTGATGTCACCATTTTTCTTTTGAGTTTTTGAGGTAAGGTCTCTAGCCCAGGCTGATCAGGAACTCACTATGTAGTCTCAGGGTGGCCTCAAACTCATGTCGTTCCTCCTACCTCTGCCTCCAGGGTGCCGGGATTAAAGGCATGCACTGCCATGCCCAGCTTATCTTTTTTTGCAACATAGCTTTAAAACTGAAAAGTGCCTCCTCACCACTTACACCTCATAAAGAATTGTCTCTCCAGAACTCTATGAAATGGCTATGCTGGAGCCTCACATGATCCCTATCTCCTATCAGTTACCCAGCATTCTCTAGCACATTTGAGAATAACAAAGTTATAGAGGACACTGATAACAAAGGCTGGGTGCTTTTCTCCTTCATACTTAGACCACAGATTTTTATCAAGGAAGAGCAGACGTAAGTAAGAGAGAGAAGACCAAGACAGATGGCATCTCATTCTTGGCTCAAACAACAGCTCACTGTATGACAACCTTCTATGGGTCTCAGTATCCGCACTTGTTTAACAAAGGAGCCGAGCTAGATAGTGTCTAAGGATCCGTGCATTTCTGACATTCTGGGCTCTGTTAACTTAAATGATGTTATCCCATACTTTACCCTTTGGGAGTGAGGCAGAGCAAGCAGTCTTGCAATGATACTGCTTCAATGACACCACAGTGATAGCTGGCCAGATCCATGAACTCTCCTGTCTCTTCTTCACTCAAACCAACCCACCCACAATGGAGGTTCCTGTAGAAGTAAGGCCGGGCGTGGTGGTGCACGCCTTTAATCCCAGCGCTTGGGAGGCAGAGGTAGGAGGATTGCAGTGAGTTCGAGGCCACCCTGAGACTACAGAGTGAATTCCAGGTCAGCCTGGACTAGAGCAAGACCCTACCTCAAAAAAACCAAAAAAAAAAAAAAAGGAAGTAAGGCCATGCCTCTATATGTACCTACCTGGGCATACAGATTCTGCTGGGGGTAGGCACTTCTGATTGGATACATGGCCGTCTGATAGGGGTTGGGTGATGGGGAGTAGGGGGGCGGAGCAGTATTACTCTGGGTTGGTGGGACCTTGTATGGTGTCCCTGCAGTATATCCTGTACCGAGACAGTAAGAAAGAGCTCCAGTTAGTTGGCAGGACATCATTTCTGGAAAGCAGCAGGTGTCAATAACAATGTCCCAGACAAAAATGGGCTGAATCCAGGGTGGAGACACAGAGGAGAACAGACCAGAGAACAAGACTCCACCCAGATAGCCCTGGTCCAAGAGGCAGCTCCCTCAGTCCTAGTGCACAGGGCAGCAGCTGTCTCAGCATCCTCCGTTCTCCTCCAGGAACTCTGACAGCAGAATAGCCATGGAATTGGCTACAACCCAGTATGAGAAATCCTATGCTGGGCGACTCCAGAACCCAACAGGATTTGGACTTCTTTTATTTCTGTGAGTTTTGGGGATCCTTTCCATAAAGTAAGAGGCTGGAACCAGGTGCCTTAAGAGGACCTTTTCAGCTCTGAAAGCCTGGGATTCTGAGCTGCCTGAGTGACAATGGCAGGTGCACAATGATGGACACTCCCGAACCCACTTGCTTCATATTACTATTGCTCCTGTGCTTTCCTTTCTGGTGCCTACTTCAGAATTCCACGGCAACTTCTGTTATTGGTTCTATCTTTCTGTCTTGTTTTTTTTTTTTTCTTTCTTCCCCATCATCATTTCCTTTAAAGATAAGGTCTCACTATGTAATCCAGGCTGGTCTCAAACTTGCATCCTGACTACTCTTTTTCTCTTCCTCTCTCCCTTTATGAACTTGATCAACCAGGGTCTTTTCCTCCTCACTAAGTTTGAAAGTAAGAGCTCCATATAAAACACCAGAGACCCTTATCTTCTGGGATGTTAAAAACTTTGGTCAATAGAGCTGGCTTCCTCTTCTGGGTCTTAAGGGAGGGTTACCTCTGCCTTAAAGGCTTGAAGTCAGGGATCACAGAATCACACTGATCAGGAACACAGGCCGTATAGAGATGGATAAATACTGGGGTGGAGAGGTCAGGCCCCAAGAGGCTCACAAGTGACTATACAAACTATGCTACCTTTATGTAGAAGAGAGTGTCAGAACTTTATTTCACATGAAGAACTTAAACACAGGCCACTCAGGAACAAGACTGTGTGTCCTTACTGAATAATCGATGGGATTGCCCTCTGGATCATCCTGTGGGTTGTCCAGGTGATCAAGGTGACCAACTCTCTCCCTTCACACAAGGGGATCCTGAGGCTAGAGCAGGGAAAGTCTTTTTAAGAACTTCTCCCTAAACACTCAAACTTTTCTGAGTTGAAGGGACAGTGCTAAAGGACTTTGACCAGTGGGGAGGTGGCTTTTTCCCTGTGGCTCTATCTTGGTTGCCATGGGACAATTTAGGGGATCCTGGCTTTGAAGTCTCAGTGGAGAAGATGGGTGGGTCTGGCTGATATCACTGGATTTCTCTGGGCTCCAAGAGCTATTTCTTATTCACTCATGAGAGAGGGGAGAGAGAGAGAGAGAGAGAGAGAGAGAGAGAGAGAGAGAGAGAGAGAGAGAGAGAGAGAGAGAGCATGGGCATACCAGGAACTCTTGCCACTGCAAATAAACTCCAGATGCATGTGCCCACCACTTTGTGCATCTGACTTTACATAGGTATTGGAGAATTGAACCAGTATGCTTTGCAAGCAAGGACCTTTAACTGCTGAGCCATCTTCTCTGCTCCCCAAGAGCGATTTCTATACAAGGTGCTTATGGGAGGCAGGATGGAGCAGATCTTTGTTGAAAGAGATCTGGGGTTCAGTCTGGCTTTCTTCCTAAGTGACCAATGACAAGTCTCTGAGCTTTAGTTGTAGGAGGGGCAGGGAGGAAGGTGCTAAGATGGAATATGTAGAAGACTTAACTTCCCAAATGAAGTATTCCTATCTTAGCCTCCACAGTAGCCAGAAGTATAAACATGAGCCACTAGGTCCCACAACCCCAAATCTTTTATTCATACTATTAACATCAAAGACCGGCAGACTCTAGACTGTACTTTTCTACAAATGTAGTTTGTTTTGGTAAGTAAAGCTTTAAAGGAACACAGTCACGCTTATCCATGTATGTATTATTTCTAGGTTCCTGCTTTAACAGTAGTTATAGGGACAATATGGCCCCTATGGCCTAAAATAACTATTATTTGGCTCTTTATAAGAAAGTTTACTTGCCCCTGATTTAAAGGTTAAAAAAAGTGTGAGGAGCCGGGCGTGGTGGCGCACGCCTTTAATCCCAGTACTTGGGAGGCAAAGGTAGGAGGATTGCCATGAGTTCAAGGCCACCCTGAAACTACATAGTGAATTCCAGGTCAGCCTGGGCTAGAGCGAGACCCTACCTCAAAAAAAAAAAAAAAGTGTGAGGGTGCTCAATGGTAGACAGAAAACAAAACCATGGATTTTATCTCCAGCACTGCAAATAAAAAACAAACATCAAAAACAAAAGCCAGGAGCTGAAGAGAAGGCTCAGCAGTTAAAGGCATTTACTTGCAAAGCCTGATGGCCTGGGTTATATTCCAAAGCTAGAATGCACAAAGTGGCGCATGCATCTGGAGTTTGTATGCAGTGGCAGGAAGCCCTGGTATGTTCATACTCACTTTGTCTGCCTCTTTCTCTCTCAAATAAATAAATAAATAATTTTAAATATATATTTAAAAAGCCAAAATCAACCTGTGGAGAGTCCTGCCAAAAAGCATGTCTACACAGAACAGTAGGGTACCCTGAATCAGAAGCTCCCTATCTTCAAAAGCACAACACAGAATAGTGCTCATGAGAAGTCTGTGATGAATACACTGGGAAGTGTAAAACACTTTGAACTGTGCCTGGTATTATAAGTAATTGATACAGATTAGCTGTTATTTTCTCTCTCACACTGCATAGTAAGCTTCCTGTCCCGAGGGCATACAAGCAGAGTCTACTGTGAAAGGCTGCAGGAGGCAGGAGTTCAACTATGACTGCTACTACAGTCTCTTTCAAATTTGAACATAGACTCCAGAACTCTTGAGAGTCTAACGTTTTATGATTCTTTAACAAGACAGCAATGCAGGCAACTTCCTTTATGTACCAGCACTTGGGAGGCAGAGGTAGGAGGACTGCTGTAAGTTCAAGGCCAGCCTGGAACTAGAGTGAGATCCAAGTCAGCTAGAACAAGACCCTACCTCCAACAAACAAACATACAAACAAACAAACAAACATCTCATGGGTTTTTACTCAAATAACTTACATTCAATTTATTCACCGGAGGCCTAGCTACCTTGAAAGGAATTTTTAAAAATATTTTATTTATTCATTTTCAAGCAGAAAGAGAGAGAGAGAGAGAGAGAGAGAGAGAGAGAGAGAGAGAGAGAGAGAGAGAGAGAGCGCACCAAGGCCACCACCTTGTGGGTCTGGCATATGTGGGTACTGGGGAATTGAACCAGGGGCCTTACGCACTAGAGGCAAGTGCCTTAACTGCTGAGCCATCTCTCCAGCCGGGAATTTTAAATCTAAAGGTCACAGAATTAAGACTGCTCTATCTTACAGACATTAGAGGCTTGTATTCACTCCTCTCCTTTGCAGAGGATGAACCAATGTAGAGCTGGCTCCAGAGCTCAGAGTGCATGATGCCCTGGACGGAGCTCTGAGTTAAAGGTCTCCAGAGTTCAATCTTGGCATCTGGTATACTGGCATTTGTGTCCCCATTTCATGAGGGAAGAAAGGAATCTGATCACTAGATGTGCTAAAGGAGGCTTTGTTTATGATGCCTGTTGCTTGTCTCAGCTTCCTTGGCCATAGTTTTAGGCTCCATCAAACAGGATAATAAAAAGTCTGTTGTGTACATTAGCAAGATAAAACCTTTGCAGCTCTCTCTCCAATCTTCCTTCAATGTCATAAATCTTTTTCAGCTGTCAAGCCTCCTACCACCTTCAAAGTCATTGATCTTCACATCAAAGATACCTTTTAGACTAATCAGTTTATTGATCATTAGATTTATATGTCTGGACAAAACAAAGCTGTATGTCTGGATCCTACCATGACCCCGAAGTCCCTGGGTTGGTAGTTGAACAAAAGAGTGCTGAGTAAGTAGCCAGAAGACCCAATTACAAATGCCTTAGCAAGTGTTGGTTAAATTGAACTGAATTTGTCCAAGTTCCCTGAATGTGCTGTGGTATTAGAAGCAACAAAATCTGCATTCTGGGAGGATCCTCTTTGAGCCCAATGGATCAGTCAATCCCAACTCTATTAAAATTTACACAGGTTTACACATCATTTTCTTCAAAGAGAGGCTATATACTGGTCCTAAATAGGGACTCCACAACTCATCTATGAGGGGAAAGTTGGATATGGCTACTAGGCATTTCAGTGGGATTTCTAGAAGATTTCAACATAGTAAAGGTAAGGCTTGGGAAGAGTGGTGTCACCACCTTTAGTCCCAGCATTTAGGAGGCAGAGGTAAGAGGATCTGTGAGTTTGAGGCCAGCATGTGGCTACAGAATGAGTTCTATGTCAGTCTGAGCTACAGTGAGAACCAGCCTCAAACAAACAATGAATAAACAAAGGTAAGGCTTTCTAATACTAAAAACTGCCTAGCTGAGGAAAAGGCTACCTTAGGAAGGAAGAAGAACCCTATCCATGAAGATGTGTGAGCAAAGACTTGATGGTCAGCTTACTGGTGAGGGCAGCTAGAGGGGGAAGGTCTTATGGAAGAGTATGGGTACAGAGCTCCAAGGTGAGAAAATCAGGAGTCTAACAGCTAGTGAGGACCTAAAGGATGAATCACCTAAACCATAGTCCAAGGCCCTCATTTTCTAGTTCTAAGGACCAAGGATCAAAAGCATAGCATGGACTATCAAAGGCTATCCAGAATAGGTTTAGAATCCAGCTCTGGGTTTCCACTCCAGGTTTCTTTCTGCTATACTACATTAAGTGTACATGTGTGCATGCATGTGTATGTGCGAGTGTGTGTATACATATATATATATATATATATACATTATATACATATGGTGGGCATACACACACATATATGTACATATGGATGTGTCTATTTGTAGTGTACAAAAGAATATTTACATGCTAATTTACATATGTAGTCTAAAATATGTTTTGAGGTATCCCTATGGTTACCACCCCTCTAATTACTCTTTTTTTTTTTTTTTTTTTTTGCAGAGTGGAGGGTGTTTTTGTTGTGGTAGTTGTTGTTTTTGAAGCAGGGTCTCACTCTAGTCCAGGCTAACCTGGAACTCACTTATAGTCCCATGCTGGCCTTGAACTCATATCAATCCTCCTACCTCTGGGTTTAAAGGCGTGTACCACCATGCCTGGCTGGGATTTTTTTTTTTTTTTGAGACAGTCTCAGTACACACAGCTCAGGTTGAAACTAGCTGAAACTAGTTATGTACCTCAGACTGGCCTTGAATTTGTGATCTTCAAGTTTTAGTCTCTCAAATGATTGAGACTGTAGGCATGAGCCAACATGATCGGCCTATTATTCTTAAATTATTTGTACATGTGTGTATGGGCATGCACATGCATGCTAGGGCCTCTTGACGATGTAAACAAATAACAGATATTTGTGGCATTTTTTCATCTGGCTTATGTGGGTGGCTTGGGAATTGAACCCAAGCCAGCAGCAGACTTTGAAAGCAAGTACCTTTAACCTCTGAGCCATCTTCCTAGCCCTGCCGATATTCATTTTTGTTTGGCTTGTTGTTGTTTTTAATATTTATTTGCAAGCAGAGAGAGACAGAAAAGAGAGATAGATCAAAAGAGAGACAATGGGCACACCATGGCCCCTGCAAACAAACTCCAGATGCATGCACCACTTTGTGCATGTGGCTTTACATAGGCACTGGGGAATTGAACCCAGTTGTTAGGCTTTGCAGGCAAGTGCCTTAACTGCTGAGCCATCTCTCCAGCCCCCTCTCCCCTTGCTGCTTGTTTTGTTTTGTTTTAGTTTTTCAAGGTAGAGTCTTACTCTAGCCCAGGCTGACCTGGAATTCACTATATAATCTCAGGGTGGCCTTGAACTCATAGTGATCCTCCTACCTCTGTCTCCCAAATGCTGGGATTAAAGGCATGTACCACTATGCCTGGCTTCCAGCTTGTTTATTGAAGCAGGGTCTCACCCTAGCCCAGGCTGACCTAGAACTCATTCTGTAGGCTGGCCTCAAACTCACAGCAATCCTTCTACTTCAGCCTCCCAAGTGCTGGGATTAAAGGTGTGTGCTACCACTCCCAATAGTCTTGGAAAAGAATAAAATCAACTTCATGAACAACATCAGTAACAGGACTGGGGAGATGACACAGTAGTTAAAGGCACTTTCTTACAAAGCCTGATAGCCTGGGTTCAATTCCCCAGTACCCATGTAAAGCCAGATGCACAAATCAGTGCATGCATCTGCAGTTCGTATGCAGCGGCTAGAGGCCCTGGTGCATTCATTCTCTGGCCAGAGATACACAGGCCTTTAAAAGTGTGCCCTCTATCCTTTCCTCTAAAATATAGTTAATTAACATTCTTTCATAAATCAAACTTCTTGGCCAGGTGAGTGCTTTGTCTCCTAAAGGTGGGGGCAAGATCAAAGATCATGATCTTTCTGGAATGAAGAAGATAATTTTTGGGGGGTATGGGTAGGAGGACTTCTTAAAACAGCGTTTATATTATAAATATCATTTTAAAAAATTCTCTTTCCTTTCTTCCTAAGACACAAATCAGTCCCAACCAAGGAGAAAAAGGAGAAGAGGAGACAGGCCGTATTTACTGAAAGCCGCAGAGGATGCTTGGTAAGTTCGGTTTTCGGTTCCGGTGTCCACTGGGAGGTGGAAGGTGCCTTCAGTGCCACAGGAAGATGAGTTCTGTGGCCAGGCCTGTTTCATCAGCAGAGTGGCTTAAGGGAAGACACAAGAATGGCATTAAGTAGAAATAAGAAGTGGGCACCACCAATTACAGACACAAAAGCAAGGGTCTGGTGCTAGACAGAAACATATAACCCAAAGAGCTGGTTCAGACATACAGAATGATTCAGCCGCTCTGAGATGTAATAGTGGGTTGGAAGGAGTGCTAAAGTAAGCTTCCAAACAAAGTAAGTCTATACTTACAGAGAGAGAGCCAGGACTATCTGCCTACAACTAAAACCACAAAGATGTCCACTTCCACCCAACCTTCTGGCCCAAGACTCTGGTATAGTCCTCCACCACTTTGTCATTAACATGGAGTCACTTGGGAGTCTTTGGCTGTGTTCTAGGCCAGATCAAAAAACTCTCTGATCTTAAATTTTCTCTGGAGGTGTATTTAATAAGTTGTGAGCTGCTTTCAGAAAAAAAATTACTACCTTACATGAACATTACTGAAATATCACCTCCTTAATGGTATTGAGCTGTGGCCATGGAAGCTTAAAAGGTAAAGGCATGTGGCTGCATTCCTAGCTATCCACTGGGGCACTGCTCGCTGTCTCCTTGTGGGCACAATCAGGACCAGCTAGACATACTTCTTCTATTTGCCTAAATATCTCCTGCTGAGGTTGTACCAGGTGCCCCACCTGAGACATATCCTCATGAATTAGTGGTCTCCTGGGCCATTAAATGTCAATTTGGGATAGGTGTGGGACAGAGATGAGGCCCAGCTTAAGCGATTTCCTAGACTGACTCAAAGCTCAGCTTGAGAAATTTAAAAGGTGATTATTTCATATGTTCTAGAAGTGGGGGGGGGGAATGACTCAAAAAACTTACCGTCATGGTATCCTGAGGGGAAGAAGAAAGGAAATGGGGGGGAAATACCTTTTACTATGCTTTCAAAAACCAAAAGAGACACATTCATGACCCAAATTTCTACTCACGGTAAAAAGATTTTAGCAATATCCTTTAATAAGGTCTGGGGAGTATTGAACATAGGTTGTTTTAAAAGTATATCTGCAGCAGGTGGGGCTGTACTGACAATATTTATATAAACTTGGAACAAGGGAGACAGGGTAGCATGAAAATAAAGTATGTCTACAGACTAATTACTCCAGAATTATCTACCTCCAGAGAGATTCCATATCCCTCTGCATGTCTTAAGTAACCATTAATGTCTCTGCTCCTTCTATCACAGAAATACTAGGGCTAAGAAGGTCATGGGACTCTGCTGTTTTTGCTGATTAGAGGTCAGAAATGTGGCTCTACAGGCTGACTCTGTGCTTGCATTAATGGCCCGCAGTATGTACAGCAGATGCTGAGGAATGAGAAGGAAATCATGGGCAGGAAAGTGACACTGAAAGGAGAATTCTGGCAAGAGAAACGAAGGCTGAGCTCCATGCAGAGCCGATGCTGGGTATGTAATATAGACATAGCTCTGAAGGCCCTGGGGAAGGTGGGAAGCTGTTTTAAATAATCATCTTGGGTTTCTTTTTTCAAGGAACAAGGTATAATATGAAGGGATTAATAAAAGATCCAATTAAGCTGGGCGTGGTGGGGCACGCCTTTAATCCCAGCACTCCGGAGGCAGAGGTAGGAGGATCGCTGTCAGTTCAAGGCCACCCTGACACTACACAGTGAATTCCAGGTCAGCCTGGACTAGAGTGAGACCCTACCTCGAAAAACCAAAACAACAACAACAACAAAAAAAAAAAGATCCAATTAGTGTTGAAAAATCTCATCATGATGTCCCCAAATTTAGAACCTGACACTCCATGTGGCAGAAAAGCTATGGCCATCCCAAATGACTCCCTAAAACGGTTACCCATGTAGCTGTAAGATGTCAGACAAGACCATGTCCAAAAGACCTCTGTGGTACTCTACCAAGGAGCAGGAGGCCTCAATTTGGCTGTAAGAATTTGGAGACTTTTAAGGAATGGATTCGTTGTTTTTTTTTTCCTCCCTCCAAGTGGGGCATACTCTACCATAATTTTCACCATAAACCAAAAGTCTGACATTAGCTTGAAGGACTGTGCAACAAATCAAAATTAGCCAGAGTACAGAGGCCTAACTGCACTCAGCACTGAGGGGAGTGCCACGGTGGACAGGAACACACGTGGGTCACAGTCACTGCACACAAGGTACTTACGGTCTAGCTGAGGATGCAACACAGCCACACGCCAACCAGGGAGTGAACAAGACAGCATGTTATATGGTAAAATAACGTTGCAGATTAGCCAGGAAAGAAGCAAGTGTGACTGTGCCTTTGAATGCCTTTCTAACATGATCACACAGGCTATTTACATTTTCTGAATAAGGGTAGTGTTTTTTTTCCAGTTTAGTTATAAAGAGAGAAAACAGCATTTTCTATATAATCTCTGTATATTTCAATATTTAATAACTTAATTAGATAGATATGAAACCTAAAAACAAAAATCAAATTTTAGCTGTCAACTTGGCCTCCTCATTAGTTGTACCACGTGGTCCTGCTCCTCCATGTAGCCCATTTTGATGGTGGTAATAATTCAGAGCTCAGTTGCTGGATGAAGCCAATCCCTACCGAAGCTTTTAGAAGCACAGTGATGGAAAAGGTTGCCTTGACAGGCAAGCCTATTTTTGGGTGCCAGAAAGTAATCACTTCTTAGAAATGTTTTATACTTTTAACTGAGTAATAAATAGGTGTATCACTGGCAAAAACATTATAAAGCTGAATATGTAAGATTACTGTACTTTCTATGTGTTATCCTTCAAGTAAAAAGGACAGAGAGAGCCAAAGTGAGAACCCTCAGCAGTGAAGGGCCACAGGCCCAGTTGTAGCAGGCTGTCCACATCCAGCTGCTGGGTTGTTCACTTCCTGGATATGAGACCCTCACTCACATCCTCTGACACTTGAACAATCTGTTAAGCACACTTACAAAGGAGAGGCAGCAAGGGACCATAATTCTGAATAATGTACTCAGTCAGGAAATCTGAGCTCTAGCCTGGGCTTTGCCACTTTTTAGCTGTTGAACCTTGGGCAAGTCACTTAATCTAGCCTCAGTTTTGTTGTAAAGTAGTAGTAAGAACTATTCCCGATTACTTTCTAGTCCTGATCTCAGTGTCATCTGGTCTTATGATTTCTAGTTCTAGTAGCTGCATATTTCCATCCCTGAAGTTGTGAACAATTCCAATTCTTTGACCTCAACTACTTCTTCAATGCTGTCCCTTCTAATCTCTAAACTGTAGCTACACTAAGCTAACACCTAAGCCTAACATAAAATTCTTAGAACATACCATGTTTCTTTGCTATTTACTGGCTGCAGTTTGAATTTCCTGCTAGTATTTCCCTCCCATGAGTTGGTCCTGATGCTCTCTCTAGACTCTCCATCATTCTTATGCTCCAAATTACACTACTGTGGACAAACTTTATCATTCCCAGATCTTGCCAAGGAACTTTACTCCTCCATGGTTTTGTTCACTGCTAGCTCTCTGGCACATCATCACTCCACATTCCTCCTGATGTACGCATATTAATCCATCAATCATGAAGAGAAGACTTTAAGTCTTTTCTTCTCCCTAATCTCTGACCACAGCATCCCATGTAGTTGACTATCAGTTTTTGTGCTAGTTCCCTTGGGTTTTTTTTGGTCTTTTTGTCTTTTTTTTTTTTTTTTTTTTTTTTTTTTTTTTTTTTTTTGCGGTGCTGAGTACCGAACCCAGGGCCTTGTGCTTGCTAGGCAAGCGCTCATCCACTGAGCCAAATCCCCAACCCCCAGTTTTTGTGATTCTTACAAGTTCCTGTGTTTGGTTGGCTTATATGTGATCTCCTAGAGAACAAGGACCTTTTCTGATGGATCTTTGTCTCTTCAAAGGGCCAACTTAGAGCCATGAACAGAAGGCTGTGTTGAAGAGAAGAGCTCCATATATATATATATATATGCATGCACTCCATGTGCACACATGCAGAGCAGAAGAGAACCTGAGCACTCTCCTCTGTCACTCTTCCAGTTATTTTGTTTGAGATAGTCTCTCACTGAATCTGGAGATGCTGCCTTTGTTTTGTTTTTCTCTTTTTTTCTTTTTCAGTAGACTGGATGACTAGTGAATCCCAGTGATTTTCTGGTCTCTACTCACCCTCCACCCAATAGGACTGGGGTTACAGGTGTGCATGGCCACATCCAGCTTTTATGTGGGTGCTTGGAATCAATCTCAGGGGGATCTCAGGTCCTCTCAGGTACTCATGCTTATATGGCCAGTACTCTTACCCACTGAATTATCTCCCTAGTCCCCCATCTAAACTTCTTATGCATATTAACTTTAGATGTTATAACTAGAAGGGTGAAGAAGTGTGAGATCTCTTTTTATAGCTCTCTGAGTTCATTCTATAGTAAACAAAGAAATGACTTATCATACATGATAAGTAAAATGGTTCTATGACCAGCAATATTGAATTAATAAAATTATAAGAAGATGGGATATTAGCATTTGAAAGTACCTCAGAGATCATGTGGAATAAAATACTTTATTCCTAGCCTGGAGACATTAGCAAATTGCCCAAGATCACACAGACTATAGCAGTGGCAACAAGACATTTTACAGCTCATCTTCTGAAAGATGTATCACATGCAAACTCTTTTACCAACATCTAAATAATCCAAGTTAGAAGTATGCAAAAATCTTACAAAAACATTGTCCTGAGCAGCCCAGGTGAATATAGTAAAAGTGACAAGTCTCTTCTATGGTCCCTTGCTGTCTATGACAAAAAGGACCTAGTCAAGTTACACTGCTGGGACCCTCACAGGTGCCCAGAAGTTCCTGTGGTGCCTTGGGCCTGGAGTTCACACTGCCCTAACTCAGCTCTGATCCTTCACACGTTAGCATACTTGGCCCCTACCTTTCACTATCCAGAAAATAAGCCCAGAGCTCAAGATCTGGGCAAAGGGAATGGACTGTATCTAAAGTCAACCACATCTTCAAACATGTCAGACTGCTAATGGAGATGGAAAATCTGATTCTGGGGCCAACTAGTGTTTTGAGTTCTAATCCAGGGTCCCCTTCTCAGAGGCTTCCAGGCCCTGGAATTTTTGTTTGTTTGAATTTGGCAGCCAGGTTAGAGAAAGATGCCTTTTAGTGCCATGATCCTTCATTGTTGTCCTATAGGAATGGTTCATGTGTGTCTCCAACCCATGATTTTTGCACCATCAGACATGTTCCTGCATGCTTTAGGAACTGCTGCTGAGCCACCTGGGGGAGCCCAAGCCTAGGAGATGGGATTTGGGGAGGGGAGGATAGGGTTCTACCATTGTTACAATAGAACACATTCATAGGTCATAATACAGATGAGGAAAAATAGCTCTCCTACCATAAGCTGAATGCAGGAACTGAAACTCTGTTGGATAGAAATGTTAGTTGAAATTACCACTAAGAATTTGTGCAAAGTTGTACATATTGCAGTTATACAACAGACTTTGTCTCAAGACAGCAGTTTCCCCCAGGCTGTACAAGAAACAGTGAATGTGGGGTGGAAAGTACCTTTCCCTTGGAGAGGGGGACATTCATTGCAGAGGGGAACCTCCCTAAATGCCACAGGATCTTCCAGACAGCTGATCCAGAAACTGCCTAGATGCAAACAAGCCCATGTCCCCGATCTTTGCTTGTCTATATTAAGAACACATTTCAATTCTCCCAAGAATTACTGAGGGATTTCACCTATGATAGAGGCTTTATATGTCAGGAAGAAGTGAAGGCTCAGGGAAAATTATGGCCTCTCAGAGTTGTCTGTAAAACCCCAGATAGTTAGGCTCCATGCAGAGGAACTCCACCCTGGAGTCCTCTGGGATAATGTGCTGTATGAGGATCATTGGCTGTGGGGCCAGACAAGTGAGTTTGAATCCTAGCTCCATGGTTGGTTTTTTTTTTTAATCCAATTTTGAAACTTATTGAACCCTCTCTCAGCCAAACAAGAAGCAAGAGACTCTAAATCGTAAGAAAAAGGTAAAAAAATGAACATTTGTAACTTGTCTTGCACAGAGCCTGAAGGTTCTCAGAAAACACAAATTCTTTTTTTTTAAAAAATATTTTATTTATTCATTTTCAAGCAGAGAGAGAGAGAGAGAGAGAGAGAGAGAGAGAGAGAGAGAGAGTGCACCAGGGCCACCACCTTGTGGGTCTGGCTTATGTGGGTCCTGGGGAATTGAACCGGGGGGGGGGGGGCCCTCAGGCACTGGAGCCCAGTGCCTTAACCGTTGAGCCATCTCTCCAGCCCAACACAAATTCTTTTCTCCTACTTTTCCCCAGGTTTGTCATATGCAAAATGAGAATGAAATAATACATCTATACTTTAGATGAGACAAAAATGAGAATGTTTTATAAGTAGATTCTGTGAGATTGCAGTTTCTGTTTTGTTTGTTAGAGGTAGGATTGTACTCTAGCTCAGGCTGACCTGGAATTCACCATATAGTCTTAGAGGGTGGCCTCAAACTCATGGCGATCCTCCTACCTGTTCCTCCCAAGTGTGGGGGTTAAAGGCATGTCCCACCATGCCTGGCATAAGAATGCAGTTTTTCATTTATCCTTCTTTTCTTTTTTTTTAAAATATTTTTTTTAAAATATTTTATTTATTCATTTTTCAAACAGAGATTGAGAGAGAGACAGAGACAGAGAGAGAGAGAGAGAGAGAGAGAGAGAGAGAGAGAGAGAGAGAGCACCAAAGCCACCACTTTGTGGGTCTGGCATATGTGGGTCCTGAAGAATTGAACCCGGGGTCTTAGGCACTGGAGGCAAGTGCCTTAACCGCTGAGCCATCTCTCCAGCCCCTATCCTTCTTTTCATTTCCAGGTTGAACTATCATTAATATGACAAACTCATTGTTCTAGAGATTCTGAAAATCAAGCCCTGTCTGGCTCTTGCCTCCTGTGATGCTAAATAGCTCTTAAGTAAGATCCTGAAATCATTAAGAGCTCGGAAAAATGCTCCAAGTACCCATACTGATTTCAGAACCAATGACTGAGTGAAATGTTCCCCTGCATCCTGGACAGATGACATCTTAGGGTGCATAGAGGTACTAAAAATAGCTCTCTAAAGCAACCTCTTGGTCTCCGTGAAGGAACTGAAGGAAATTTAAACCTGTAAGAGAGCTTTACTCCTTGCAGGCACCTCTTTGCAGCACAAATGGCTGGTTCTGGCAAGAAGCTGAGAATCACCTACACTGTTCTCTCTGACCTTGAGCCAGCTCCTCTATGGCAGAACTTCTCCACTGTAGTTAGACCTATGAATGTAGAGGTCAGCATCACACAATGTGTGTGCGTGCGTGTGCATGCATGTGATTGTGTGTGACCAAGGTCATACAAAATCAAAAACAGAGCTAGGTCTTCTAGTCTGGGGCTTTCTCCCTGTTTTTTATTTGCTTGTTCTCTCTCTCTCTCTCTCCCTCCCTCCCTCTCTCTCTCTCTCTTGTGCGCGCACGACAGGGTTTCATGTGGTCCAGAATAGCCTCAAACTTGCTATGTAGCTGAGGATGATCTAGAACTCCTGATTCTCCTGCCTCTAACTTCCAAGTGATGGGATTACAGCCATGTGCCAGCATGCCTCGTCAGTCTGTGGCTTTTTTTTTTTTGGGGGGGGGGGTTCGAGGTAGGGTCTCACTCTAGTCCAGGCTGACCTGGAATTCACCGTGTAGTCTCAGGGTGGCCTTGAACTCATGGTGATCCTCCTACCTCTGCCTAGAGTGCAGAGATTAAAGGCGTGTGCCACCACGCCCGGCTTTTTTTTTTTTTTTTTTTTTTTTTGAGTCTGTGGCTTTCTAACACAAGGTACCAGTACTACATTCTACTGTGAATTTTGTGGGGTTTTGAGCAAATAGTTTAGCTTAGTCATAGTTCAGAAATCTATTAACTTTAAAAAATATAACACTGGGAAAAAAACAAGTTTAGATAAGGGCTTTTGTTTGTTTTAAAATTAAAACATAATAGTCTCTCCACACTAGCACTTTCCAGTCTCTCCATGTTTTTTCAGTTTCAGACTCTTCCTTTCTGCATTATGTTACCCTCTAGCTGACTGCATTGCTGCCCATTGCAATGACACAGAGCGGTTAGAGTTTTAGTGTTTTGGCAGGTCAGTGTGAATCTTTGAGCTAGCTGCCCAACTTCTCTAAGTCTCTTTTCCCAAATGAAAATGGGAAATACAGAGTATTGACCTCAAAGATTTTTTGGAATGCAAAACAAGTTAACATCCATAAAGAGCTTAAAATAGTTGTTGGCACATAGAAAATATTAAAGTAATTAATACTTATTCCTTGTCTTGCCAATTACTTGCCAAAGTGATCCTTAAACAATCCTATAATGAAGTGCTGAATACTATGAGATAGTAGCTCAGCGACTGGGATTAGCACCTAGAATTCACAACCTCTCCTTCAACCTCCTCCAGTGTTACCTTGTAACATATCTACCTGGAACCTTTCCTTAGGTCAGAGAGAAAGCTGCCCTCCAGTGTGAGGCACTCTACCCCTCCATGCCCCTGCCACTCAACTTTACAAAACAAGGAAGAAAAGCAAACTTTGGATTCCTCATTCCCATGGAAAGCTTCTGAGGTCTGGCTCTATATGGCACAGCATCTCTGACTCACTCAGCCTTGCCCCCGCCCACTTGCTCTTCCCACTAGGGTATTAAATTATAGTCACCCCCCCAAATCTCCTTTAACTGCACATTCTCCTGCATTATGCCCATTTGTTTGTCTTTCCTTGTTAGTCAAGTTTTTGTAAGTGTACATGCTAAATCACTTCTCTCTGCTTTCTAGTCTCAACACCTCCCTGCCAGCTGCCAATGGGCTCAGTCTTGATTATGAAGACAATGACTACTCCTTATTCCTAACCGTACCTGAGCATCTGCCACAACTCACCTCCCTTTGTTTTACATTACTTAACAAAACACTCACAGACTTAAATTAAAATCACTTAAGTATTATGGTATTTGATAATAAAAGTCTTCTTAGTGTTTAAGATAAAACCTGTCAAATTTAATTTAAGTATCTCATCAGACAGAATTTCTGTAGCTTTTATTGTGGCCTACTATTATAGTTATTTTGGAAATGTTATACATATATATTTAAAAATATTTATTTCTTGGTATGTGGGAGTGCCCGGCATCTCTCACTGCTGCAAATCTCACCAGATGCTTTTGTTACTTTTTGTATTTGGCTTCAGTGGGTGCTGGAAAATTGAACCCAGGTTGACTTTGCAAGCCTTAAACTGCTCAGCCACCTCTCCAGCTCTGGAAATATTGTATCTTATTCACTAAAAATAAACACAAAAAATGGTGCCAAGATATCATTATTATAGATTTTTAGCCCACGTATCACTGCTCCCCTTACAAATTCTTTAAGGGCAACATTGGCAGCTTCCTCAAGTGTGAACAGCCTACAGTGCCTTCCAGAGTAAGGGCCAAAATAAATGCCTGTTGTCATAATTTTGATTGTCAATTTCACTAGATTATGAAACATCTAGTAAGACTGGTGAGGCACATCTCTAGATGAGTGTTTCTAGAGATGATTACATCAGGAAGGCTCTCAGCTAATGATTCATTTAATCCACTAATGGATTCAAAATGGGAATAGATTTGTAGGTAACAGTAGAACTTCCTGTTTGATTGGAGGAAGTAGGTCAAAGTGTGTCCCTAGGCTATAACTGGCCTGGCTTCCTATATAGGTTCTCTATTCCTGCCACTCTCTGCCACACTCATCATGATGTTCTGCCCAAGCACATGGAGCCAAGCAACTGAACCCTCTGAAGTGGTTAGCTAAGAGACATCTTTCTTCCCTTGTTTTCTCAGGTGTTTTGGTTGCAGCTACACAAGAGTAACTAATAGTGTAATGATACATCTATGTACTACTTTAGGGGCTATCATCACTTATTTGCACAAATAGGTGTTTTTTTTTTTTGTTTTTTTTTTTTGAGATAGGTCTCAGCTAGTTCTAGACTCTGCAGTCAGGTTCCCTACCTCCATCTAGGCCTTTACCATGACCAGCTCCCTGGAAAGCTCCCTCTTTTCTTCTCCTCTACTCTCACCTTAACTGCAGAGTCCAGTCTCGAGTGTCAAAGCACTGGCTGAGCTAGGGGTTTAGGTTCAGTGGTTAAAATTTCTATAATGCTCCTAGCCCAAAATACAATAAATCTTTCTTTTTATTCATTGGAGAGGAGAAAAAGGAGAGGGGGGAAGGCAGAGATGAAAAGAGAATGAACAGGTGCCACTGCAAACAAACTCCAAACACATGCACTACTCTGTGTGCCTGGCTTTACGTGGGTTGTGGGAAACTGAGCCAGGGTCAGCAAGCTTTGTAAACATGTGCCTTTAACTACCAAACCATCTCCCCAGCCCTATGTTCTTGGTTTCCTTCTGTAGTTTGACTTTTATTTTTTTCAGCAGGGTCTCACCCTTGCCCAGGCTGATCTATAACTCACTCTATAGTTCCAGACTGGCCTTGAACTTAGTGTGATCCTCCCACCTTAGCCTCCCAAGTGCTGGGATTAAAGGTGTGTACCACCACACCTGTTTTTTTTTTTTGTTTGTTTGTTTGTTTGTTTGTTTGAGACAGGGTCTTACTGTGAGCCTAGGCTGGTTCTAAACTTTTGATCTCTGCCTAAGCCTCCTAAATGCAGGTATTAAAAAAATGTATACCACCATGCCCAGCATACTTTCAATATTTCAAACTCATTTTAACCCTCTGTTCAAGAAGTGTTGTTCCTTTATTATTTTTGGAAAAACAAAATACCTCATCTTAACCTGAAAATCAGCTCATGACTTTGGTGGCAAAGCTCTCATTCTCTTCCAAAACTATACTCCCAGAAGTTGTGTGTGTGTGTTTCTGAATGGCAGCCTCAGGGAAAACTGAGCAAAGAATGGATTTGGACATTGCTTGGGAGAACTGAAATGGTTCTGTGAGGAGGATGCATGTCTCACACATTCCAGCACAGGAGAGATGGGCCAACCTTAAGTCCAAAAAGGAGCTTCCATTCCCACCCCCTCCCTGAGGCTGATCTGCCCCAGTTCCCAGAAGAGACTCCCAGGAGAATCAGACCTAGACAAGCTGACCCCAGGGCAATTAAGATAGGGAAGGACCAGAAGGTGAGTTTGCTTTTCCAAATAGAGCACCACTCCCCCTCCCTTCACCACTGCTACCCCACCCTCTACTTACCTGGAGCATAACTGGGGCTATTGGTTGGGTACAGGCTGGGATTGTAGGCAGGGGCTGCTGCCGGGTAGGCTGTGGGGTAACCTAAAAAGAGATAAGAAAATCCCCATTTAATTAGGTTTTAAGAAAGGAACAAAAAGGCAGACTTCCAAGGAAACATTTCCATTACAGGCTTGAATTTTAGTCCCTTCCAGACTACTCTGACTGTATAGGAACAGCTTCACACTGTCAAGAGAAAAGTCACCAAAAACTACAACCTCTAATATAGTCAGAACTTTTGTCTACTTTTAAAAAAGGAATACATGCAATGTCTGTATTCTTACTGGGAAAAAAAGTAGAAACAATATAGACATTTATACAGTGTGGTGGTTTGAATCAGCTGTCTCCCATCAACTCATGTGTTTTGAATGCTTGGTCCCCAGTTGATGGTAATTTGGGAGGTGGAGCCTTGCTGGAGGAGGTGTGTTGTTGGGGGTGGGCTTTGGGATGTTATATTTAGCTCCCCCTTGACAGAGCTTGGCCTATGACAGTTTCAGGCAAACTCCATAGACCCCCCTCCCTTGAGTGGGAGGTGTCTAGGTAGGGCTCAAACCTAGGCGCTAAAACTGATGGTCAGTTATGAACCAACCACCTGTCTCCCACCCACGTGGGGCAGGAAATACTCACTGACCAGATAATCCGGTCTCGTCTTCCACATGACATCCTAGGACATCTGACTCTCTAGGGACAGTAAGGTGCCCCCCCACCAGTCCTCCACCACAGCCTGTGGTGAGGGGCTGAATTTCTCTCCCACCTGAATCTTTCCTTCTCATCTTTCCCCTTTTTGCTTGTTTAGCTGAACTGCATAAATTCTGTTAAAACTCTCCACGTTTTCTCCCCACACTGGTGGCTGGACATGGTGGTTGGGCTGTTTCCTCTATCTCTTTCCCAAATCCTCTGACCTGACTCTAATCTAGAATAAACATGTGATAAGAAAATGCTTCTGTTGAATTGTCCAATTCTTTGACATTTTGAGACAGGAACTCTGGGGGAAGTGCAGCGGTGAGGCCCTGGGTGTTCACTCGCTGTGTCCAGTTCCTGTTACAGGTCCACTCTCCTGCTGCAGTTTTCCACTTACTGTAGAAAGGAGGTAATGTCCAGCCTCTACTCTACCATCTTTCTCCTGCTATCTTGAAGCTTTCCCCTGAGACTGTAAGCCAAAATAAATCCTTTCCTTCTAAGAGCTACTTTTGGTCAGGTGTTTTGTCCCAGCAATACACAAGTAGCTACAACAGAAAATTGTTACCAGGATTGGGTTGGTGCTGCTAGACATATAACTATATGGCTATTGGTATTTTGGAATTGATTTGCAAGAGGAACGAGGAAGGATTTGAAACCTTGGACTAAGATGCCTTACCAGTACAGAGCTTGATGAACTATTCTGTAGAGTTGAAAGACCTAAATGCAGAAAGAATCATGGAGGCTTGGCTTATTAAGAGGAAGAGCTTTGGGCTGGAGAGATGGCTTAGCGGTTAAGACACTTGCCTCCAGTGCCTGAGGCCCCAGGTTCAATCCCCCAGTACCCACATAAGCCATACCCACAATGCGGTGGCTCTGGTGCTCT
>PVHP010003084.1:0-33316 GCA_004024765.1 Zapus hudsonius | reverse complement strand
GGGCGTGGTGGCACACACTTTTAATCCCAGCACTCGGGAGGCAGAGGTAGAGGTAGGAGGATTGCCGTGAGTTCAAGGCCACCCTGAGACTACATAGTGAATTCCAGGTCAGCCTGGACTAGAGCGAGACCCTATCTCAAAAAAAACAAAACAAAAAAAAAAGGTGTGTTGTTGGGGATAGACTTTGGTGTGGCAGTTTAGGAGAAAGACCCCACACAATGTTGCTATGCTCATCCTTAGCCCCTCCCCAGTCAGAGCTATGCCCTGCCTCCTACAGGATGGGAATGGGTCTTCTTGTTTGATTTTTCTTAGAAGCATGTATGTACTTTTTTTCTGGTGATTTTTTTTCATGATTTCACGCCCCAATACCCTAACAGCAGTTAGGGTTACTTCTTCAGAGGGGGGACTGTGACAGGTTAGAGTGACTGGGACCTCCAAAGGTAACCAGGAGTGTCCTTAAACTTGTACTTAAGGGCAGGTATCTTATGCCTGAGCCCCTCCCCTTGAGTGGGAACTCTCTAACTAGAGTTCAAACCTAATCTTGAAACTGATTGGTCAAGGATAAACCAACAAGCTGTCTCTCTGCTCACCTGGGCCAGGGAATATAGTCATTGGATCAGGAAATTCCTTCCTTCTCTTCCATGTGGCTAGCCAACAGAGACATCTGAACCCTCAGGCTCCAGGTTTAGGTAAGCCCCACCACCACCAACACCACAGCTCTGGTTGTAGTGAGGGGTCTTGAGTTCCTTTTTTTTTTTTGGTTTTTCGAGGTAGGGTCTAGCTCTAGCCCAGGCTGATCTGGAATTCACTATGTAGTCTCAGGGTGGCCTTGAACTCATGGTGATCCTCCTACCTCTGCCTGCCTCCCGAGTGCTGGGATTAAAGGTGTGCACCACCACGCCCGGCCTTGAGTTCTTTCCTAAATGAACCTTTTTCCTCATGATGGGAGACCTCTGATATCTTTCCTCCTTCTTGTTTGGCTGACCAGCACAGACAGTATGTGGCTAAAATCTCCTCCACATGCTCTCTCCTCACTAGTGTCTGGAGATTTCTGTAACTTCTCATTTCCTTTTAAATAGTCTCCCACTATACTTTGTCTTCTGTTGGTCTATAATTTTAATTCTTTAATATTATAAAATAAGAATCTGGGTACTCCTTAAATTTTGAGGTGTACTCAAAGTTGGGAACTCCAACTTTTTGGAACCCCAGCTCCCCTGTTACATTGGGATATTATAAACAGCTCCCCCTTGCCAGAGCTTGACCCACTTTCTTGTTGCTGTTTTCCACTTGCTGTGACAGAGGTGATGTCCAGACTCTGCTCATGCCATTCTTTCCTCTGTCATCATGGAGCTTCCTCTTGAGACTCGAGACTGTAAGCCAAATAAATCCTTTCATCCCATCAGCTGCTTTTGGTTGGTGTTTTGTTCTAGCAACGAGAAGGCAACTACAAACACTGGGATACCGGCAGTTTGTGTGAGATGATGGCTGTGCTCTTCCCATGTCTTGAGAACTTAAGTAAAGCTAAATTTAAAAGTAATGGCAAGGGATGGATAGATTGCTAGATGGTCAAGGCACTTGCTTGCAAAACCTAACAGTCATGGATTGATCCCCCAGTACCCATGTAAAAGCCAGATACACAAAGTAACACACGTGTCTGGAGTTTGAGTTTCTGTTTATAGCAGCAGGAGGCCCTGATACACCCCCCCCCTCTCAAGTAATGTCAGAACATTGAACAGCAGGATGTCACATCAAAGACATAAAAATTTTGGGCAGGAGACAGCAGCCCAGTCCAGCTGCAGTAGTGTCCTGTTCTTCGTCTGCATTAACAAACTTGGTCGCCCACCTGGTACTATGTAAATACAGTAAATATAGGAAAGAAAGTGTCATTGGATTTGCAACATGGGTTTTTGGAAGGCAGGATTGTTGGAGTCCCTGCATGGAGACCTGATGGGGCCATGAGGATGAACTATAGGTTTCAATGGAAACCCCAGGCTTTTGGAGTTGCCAGGACTATAGAACGGCAGCCAAGAAGAGCTGCTGGATCGGTAGGGAGTTTTCCCCAGACTGTGAGCAGTGAGAATGGAATTGGAACCCTGAAAACTTTGTTACATGGTTCTAGATGGACATGGAACTGTAGAATTTGATGCTTGCCCTGTTTGTTTTGGTTTATTTTTGTTTTTTGGATTTTTAAAGTAGAATCTCACTCTAAGTCCAGACTGACCTGGAGCTCACTTTGTAGCCCCAGGTCTCAAATTCATGGCAATCCTCCTACCTCAGCCTCTCAAACTGGGATTAAAGGTATGCACCACCATGCCTTGCACCCTGTTTGTTTTAGATCAATCTTTCCTTGCTATGCCCAATGCCATCTTTTGCTGTGTAAATGGTTTTTTTGTTTGTTTGTTTTTTGTCATTTTGTGTATTTAACTTGTGTTTGGTTTTACAGGCTCACTATTTAAAAGACTTTGGACAATAGTGTGTTTGAACAGGGTTGGAATTGATTTAAAAAAAAAAAACAACTATGGTGACTTTTAAAGTCAGACAATGTATTTTTACATCTTGAGAAGGTCATGAGTTTATGGGAACCAGAGGTAGAATGTGATAGATTGGATCAGATGTCCCCCATATACTTATGTGTTTTGAATACCTGGTCCCCAGCTGATAGCAATGTAGGAGGTGGTGCCTTGCTGGAGGAGGAGCTTTATTATGGCAAGGTTTGGTTATAGCCAGCTCCTCCTTGCCAGAATTCAGTTCACTTTCTTGCTGCTGTTTTCCATTTGCCGTCGCAAGGAAGTGATGCCCAATCTCTGCTCTAACCATATTTTCTCTGCCTCCAAGAAGCTTCCCCTGAGACTTTTTATTTGTAAGACAAAATAAATGATTTCCTCCCTCAAGCTGACTGAGCTGCTTTCTATCTGGGTGTTGTGTTACAACATGAGAAGATTACTATAAAATTCAGTAAAATATATCAGTTTACTTTTTCATTGTTGCCCCAACTCTTACCCATTAACAATCTAGCATCTATTTTTCAGGGTAGTTTTCTATAAAGTCTTTTCTTCGAGGTAGAGTCTTCATTCTAGCTCAAGCTGACCTGGAAGTACACACTCTGTCATCCTAGGCTAGCCTCGAGCTCACAGCGATCCTCCTACCCCGCCTCCAGAGTGCTAGGATTAAAGGCGTGCATCACCATGGCCGGCTTCTATATAGTCTTATACATATATGTTCAATGGTTTGCTTAAGTACTTAACAACCTGCCTGAAAAAATTGAAGAGGGCTCTTCAACTTGCTAACTGCCATGGTATTAATACTCTCACCATGGCGCATATGCATATATATATATATATATATATATATATATATATATATATATATATATATATATATATATATATGGAAACTGCTACCCAATAATACAGGAGAGGTTCAAATTTCCCTACATCCCATCAATGAATGTTGTCTTTTTTTTGTTTGTTTATTTTAATAGAGAATAATCCTTGTAATCCTCTTGTCTTATCCTCCTAAGTGCTGGGATAGCACGGTCTTTGTTTAAATTGTAGTAATCATAGCTATCACACTTGGTGTAAAATGGTATCTCATTATGGCTTTTATTTGTATTTCACTAATGATAAGCATTTTTATTGCTTATTGTCCTTAAGTATATCTTTTTTTCTTCTCTTTTCTCAATAAGGTTTTACTATGTAGTCTAGGATGTCCTTGAATTAACAATCCTCCTGCCTCAGCATCCCAAGTGCTAGGATTATAGGCATGCACTACCAAGCCTGGACACTGTATATCTTCTTTAGAAATGTCTATGCAAATCATAAACCCAGCTGTTTTAACACTGTTCTTTGTCTTTTTTTCCCATCCTGTCTTTACTTTCTTGATATGCCTCTGATGAAAAATTTTAAACTTTTAACCCAATTTATATACTTTTTCTTTTGTTGCTTGTGCATACAATTATGTGTGTGTGTGTGTGTGTGTGTGTGTGTGTGTGTGTATAGGTTCACCACTGCACTTGCCACTGCAAATAAATGGTAGGTCTTGTGCCACTTTTTGAGTTTGGCTTATATGGATAGCTTGGTAATTGAACCCAGGCTGGCAGACTACAAGCAAGTCCCTTTAATGTGAGTCACCTTCCTAGTCCCCTTCACTTTATTTTTTGAGACAGGGGATTTTAATGAATCTAGAGTTGACCGATTCAGCTGGACTAGCTGGCCACCAAGCCCCAGGGACCCTCTTATGTCCACCTCAACAGTGCTGAGATTACAAGCATGCACCACCGTATTTGGCTTTTTTACACATATGCTGAGGATCCAAACTCAGGTCTTCATGCTTGCAAGCCATCTTCCCAGCTCCTTGGTTTTCTTTTTGCTTCTCCCCCAACCTTTACCTTTATGCTTTCTTCTAAGTTTCTATGGTTTAGGGTCTTAAAATGAGATAACTGATTCATTTAGGGTTAATTTTATATTTGGGATGAGGTAGGGGCATAGTATTTTTTTTTGTTGTTGTTGTTTTTCGAGGTAGGGTCTCACTCTCGTCCAGGCTGACCTGGAATTCACTATGTAGTCTCAGGGTGGCCTTGAACTCAAGGCAATCCTCCTACCTCTGCCTCCCGAGTGCTGGGATTAAAGACGTGCGCCACCATGCACGGCTTCCTACATATTTTATAATTTCATTTTTCTATCCTACTGAATAGAATTCCATTGTGTATATGTACCACATTTTCATTATCCATTCATCTGTGGGTGGGCATATAGGCTGATTCCATATCTTAGCTGTTGTAAATAGAGCAGCAATAAATATGGATATGCAAGTGTCTTTGTAACAGAGTAAAGAGTCCATATGGCATATGCCCAGGAATGGTATAGCTGGGTCAAATGGCAATTCTATTTCTAGTTTTGTGAGATACCTCTACACTGGTTTTCATAATGTCTGTACAGGTTTGCAACACCAGCAGTAGTGAATATGAATTCTTCTTCTGTTATCAGTTTTCTTGGTGACAGTCATTCTGACTGGGGTAAGAAGTTATATCAAAGTGGTTTTAATTTGGATTTCCCTGATGGCTAGTGTTGTAGCTAGCTTTCTCATTGCTGGCAGAAAGAACCTGACCAAAAGCAGCTTGTGGAAAAAATGGGTTTATTTTGCCGGGTGTGGTAGCACACGCCTTTAATCCCAGCACTCAGGAGGCAGAGGTAGGAGGATTGCCATGAGTTCGAGGCCACCCTGAGACTACAGAGTGAATTCCAGGTCAGCCTGGGCTAGAGCAAGACCCTACCTCAAAAAACCAAAAGAAAAAAAAAAAAAGAAATGGGTTTATTTTGGCTTACAAACTCTGGCAGGGGAAATGATGGCATGAGCAGAGGGTGAATATCACTTCCGCCACAGCACTGCAAACAGTGGCAGGAAGGTGTGCCAAACACTGGCAAGGGGAAGCTGGCTATAACCCCCCAAACCCTGCCCCCAACAACACACCTCCAACAAGGTGCCAATTCCAAAACTGCCATCAGCTAGGGATCAAGCATTTGGAACACATTAATTTTATGGGGGACACCTGAATAAAACCACTACAGCTAGGGATGTTCAACACTTTTTAAAATATTTTAAAAATATTTATTTTTAAAGCTGGACGTGGTGGCACACACCTGTAATCCCAGCACTTGGGAGGCAGAGGAAGGAGGATCACTGTGAGACTGAGGCCACCCTAAGACTACATAGTGAATTCCAGGTAAGCCTGGGCTAGAGCGAGACCCTACCTTGAAAAACAAACAAAAAATTATTTTTATCTTTTTTTTTTTGAATGTGTGATGTTTGTGTATCCATATGGATGGGTGAGTGTGGAGGCTAGAAGTCAATGTTGGGTGCTAGAGGTCTTGATGGTTGCCTGGCAAGCACTTTACTGACATCCATTTCTCCAGCCCTTTAAAAAGTACTGATTGGCCATTTGTGCTTCTCTTTTGTGCACTGCTTGTTCACAACATTTTTTTGTTTTTGTTTTTTGAGGAAGAGTCTCGCTCTAGCCCAGGCTGACCTGGAATTCACTATGTAGTCTCAGGGTGGCCTCAAACTCATGGTGATCCTCCCACCTCTTGTGTGCCTTCATGTCCAGTTGTTCATAACATTTTGTTCCCTTGAAATTTTAAAGCTCATTAGTATTCTAACAATGGAAAGCTGGTTTTAAAAGCCAAAGATTAAATCCCTAAAAGCTTCTTTAGGATTTGTAACTGTTAAAGCTTTAGTAATATTATCTCTTTTAAAAATGTTTATTTATTTGAAGGGGGAGGAAGGGAGATAGGAAGAGAGGGAGAGAGAGAGAGAGAGAGAGAGAGAGAGAGAGAGAGAGAGAGAGAGAGAAGGGAACATGTCAGAACATGTCAGGGCCTCCTGCCACTGCAAGCAAACTATACTTTGTTCACCTGGCTTTATGTGAGTACTAGTGAATCAAACCCAGGCTGTCAGGCTTTACAAGCAATTGCTTTTAATAGCTGACCATCTTTCCAACCCTAATGCATCTTTGAACAGGGCGTGGTACCCCACACCTTTAATTCCAGAACTTGGGAGGCTGAGGTAGGAGGATTGCAGAGTTTGAGGCAAGCCTAATGCTACAGAGTGAGTTTCAGGTCAGCCTGGGCTACAGTGAGACCCTACCTCAAAACCAAAACAAAAGCAAAACCAATAATGTATCTTTGTTAATATGTTATAGAAATCCTTTCCAACTCCAAAGAAAATTCATCTCTCTTAACCCACTGAGGCAGTCAATCTGTTGACATTTAATTAGCAATCTAGAGATGAGTTATTTCTCAACGTATCTAATCTGGAAAGCTAAGTGACTCAAGTCTCATGATTGAAATCTGTATTTAGCTTCATGAAAGAGATTGTATACCCACAGGTAATTACATTCCTGTTTTGTTATTTTAGACGATTTTTACTTTAGGAACAATTACAGGATCTTTCTTCAATATTTCTCATTAGTTACTATTTCACTTATTTTGAGGCAGGATCACACTATGTAGCATAGGCTGGTCTAGAACTCATGACTCTCCTGCCTCAAGTCTCCTAAGGGCAACTTAAAGGTGGTAAGTGACATGCTAAAGTCCTCACATGCTTTGCTGCACTGCTTTCTAGAAAGACTAGCAATTTGAGCTTTTATTAGCCATTGATATATACTTGCCTCACATCTTCCTGAGGTTTTTAATTACTCATTGATATTTTGATTTGTTATCCTGAGTGTTGAGATTATAAATATATGCTGTCATGCCTGACTTAGAATTATTATTATTATTTTTTTTTAGAATTCTTTTTTTTTTTTTTTTTTTTTTTTTTTTTTTTTTTTTTTTTTTTTTTTTTTTTTGGTTTTTCGAGGTAGGGTCTCCCTCTAGCCCAGGCTGACCTGGAATTCACTCTGTAGTCTCAGGCTGGCCTTGAACTCATGGTGATCCTCTTACCTCTACCTCCTGAGTTCTGGGATTAAAGGCATGCGCCACCACGCCCAGCGGCTAGAATTATTTTTAATTCTTCAATTTGATGAATATTCAAGAATGGTCCCAGCACTCGGGAGGCAGAGGTAGGGGGATTGCCTTGAGTTCAAGGCCACCCTGAGACTACATAGTGAATTCCAGGTCAGCCTGGGCTAGAGTGAGACCCTACCTCAAAAAAACAAAAAAAGGAAGGAAGGAAGGAAAAAAAATTGAAGGAAAAAAAAAAAAGAATGGCAGGACTAGCTGGGCATGGTGGCACACGCCTTTAATCCCAGCACTCGGGAAGCAGAGGTAGGAGGATTGCCATGAGTTCAAGGCCACCCTGAGACTACATAGTGAATTCCAGGTCAGCCTGGACTAGAGTGAGACCCTACCTCAAAACAAAAAACAAACAAACAAAAAACAAAACAAGAATGGCATGACTAGAGTGCCTGCTTTATCTGGTTAGCCCTTCTTCATCTTACAGGGGACATCTATAGGAAAGGGACTCCCAGACACAGGTTGTGGAATTAGAAAACACAAGAACAGTTAAAGCAATCACATATATGGACCTCTGTTCTCAAAAAATCGTATCATAACACTTATATCTATACTGACAGGAAAACCTTCTTTTTCTGAGATCCTCCTACTCTGTCTCATATTATTCTCATAGTTTTTATTCTTTAGATCATTTGAAGATACAGGCATAATTATCACACCAAACCCATTACACTGTACATTCCCTGTCCTATTTCTGTCTTCCCAAACTACAAGCTCATTGAAGATCAGCTATGTGTTGCCTACACACAACCACTCTAGTCAGTCTCTCCTTGTCACATCCCACTCTGTCAGTCCAATAACAGCAAGCCACTCAACTTCTTAAATACAAGGGGCTGACAGTCTGTGTGGCTAGTAGTATCCTTTTTCCAGTACCTATTTCCTCTGCCTCAAAGGGCATCATAGAGAAGCTGGGCTTCCTCCCTACTCCTTTTCTGGTATTCATTTTATTTTGGCCCAACTAATACTTTTCATCTTTCTGCTTTAGTTGATGATACTTGTATCTTTACTGCCTAGCACTAAAGCAGAAAGCACTCCAGAGTCTGCCTGAACTCCTAATTGCTTTGTTATCTCTTGAATGGTTGATAGTTACCAGTATGCAGCAGAGTGGTTAAGCACTACTAGTCTATGGTAAAGCACTTACCTACCATGAGTCAGGCCCTGGGTTTAACTGCCAAGGCCCTCCCTGCCCCCATAGCACATGAGGGGGAGTGTGCACGCACGTGAATGCACACACACACAGAATGTAAGCTCTGAAGCCAGACTACCTGCAACGAAATCATTTCTGATATTTTAGGCTACATAAACTTTTTGTGTCTAAGTGAAAGAGAATAGGAGAAAGCTAGCTTCTTTTAGGCAGTCTCAGTTTGGGATTGAGGCCCAGAAAGAACCAGGAGATGCCACTCCACATGCCATCTCTTCGAGGCAGAACTGGAACTCGTGTCTGACACTAATCTATAGCAACCCCTGCTATCCACAGTACAGCCTGCTGCGGCCCAAGTGGGCCTGGGTCAGGGATCCATCCTCCAAATCTACTAACCAGTTGGGTCTTCCCCTTGCATATCTAAACCTGGTGCTATAAAGGTTGTGGTCTCAGCTCTCATCCAGGACTGCTTGGATCCATGTGAGTTTGGTACTGACCCTCACCCAGCAGCTTGGCTGGATGGGGGTGGAAAAATGGAACACTGTGTCCATGTGTGTTCCTTCTAAGTGTATTTCCCTAAGCTCTTTCAGCTTGTTCTCTAACTTCCCTCCTACGGAAAGCACACAGCAAGTATCACACGTATTTCTCCTAAGTCTCCTTACATAGCTCCTAGGTTCCACCTTCTGTGTGCTCATGTCTCTAATCCTCCCTCAGAAGCCTCAGTTTCTCTCCTGAATGCCACATGCTTGTGGGCTCCACTCTAAGCACTCTTTAAAAGCCTCAGTTTCTCTTAAATGACAAATAACTTTCCACATGCTTGTGGCTTTTCTCCAGTTTCCCCCTAAAATTATAATTTTTCTTAAATAAACCTTGTAAACTACGCAACATTATTTCACATGAGAGCGTGCTCTAGCCTTCCTTCCTAGATCCCAATTTCCCTTAAATAAACTCCACAATTTGTGATTTCTCCCTATAATAAGCTTAATAATTCATAATTTATCCTTCTTACATCTGGATTTGCTGAAGTTTATCAGTGGTAAAGTATACTACTAAGTTGCAATAACACATCATGTATATTTCACCCACTGCTCATACCAAAACTATTTTTAACATTTTTTTAATTTGAGCTTAAAAGATCAAGTTTAATGTTATTTTGCCCATTTTTTAGGGAAGTGACTTTTTGGCTAAGATTATTTAGCAACTCAGTGGTAGTACTGGTATCCCAAAAAAGCAATGCCTTTTCTATGCCTACTAAACAACTATGCTGTGGCCCTTGGAGACAAATTGGCCATTTCTCTATATAGAATTTTTGAAGGTCAAGGCTGGAAAGAATAAATGGACACAAATGTAAGCTTTTCCTCTTTATAGTCCAAAGGCTGCAGCAGTGATTAGGTTTCCTGGGATTATGATATGTCAATGCAATCTAGTCCCTTTTCTTATTCTTACTAGGATTAGAAATAAAGAAACATATACATTATTTTTATTAATATGGAAACTAGAAATGATTTCACAAGAAATAAGAGGACTATTTCTGAAACTACTTGATTTTTTAGGAGCTGAAAAGAGAGTAACAAAAGGCTAATGGAAGACTAACTCTCGTTGAGGAAGGCTGAGCTTCAAATCCAAACTCTTCATTACCTAAGATGGAAAAGAAAGCTGTTGCATTCTCAATGCCAGTGTGACCAAACAAAACAAAAGGCTTTATTCTCACAATATAACAAGGAAGAGGGCAAGAGGAGGAGGCAGAGGTTTGCTGTGAGTTAGAGGCCAGCCTGGGATGACAGAGTGAGTTCCAGGTCAGCTTGGGCTAGAGTGAGACCCTACTTCAAAAATATGTATGTATGTATGTATGTATGTATGTATGTATGTATGTATGTGTATATGTGCATATATATATATATACACACACATATATAGTTTAAAATTTATAAAAATCTCTATGTTCTGGGAACTGTGCTTGGCACTTCTTTATTGATTTAATCCTCACCCTAACTCTACAAAATGTACTATTGGGTTCTGTTTTACAGATGAAGATACTGAGCCAGTGAGTAGAGTGGAGACAAAACAAAAGCCCGACTGAAGCAAAATCTATTACAACCAAGCTCTCTAGCCCTCCCAAAATAGTCTACTCAATGTAAACCTCACAACTTGACTGCCATTTACTTGGCCTCCCCCCCCCCATTTTCAAAACTAGAGAAAATGGGAACTTACTTTGGAAAGTAATTTGGGTCAAAAATGATCCTCTTTGGGGAAAAAACCCTACTCCGTTGCCATTTGGTGTCATTAATATAAGTCATGCTCCTATTACTGGAAAGTATCAGAGAAGCACTAAATAACAGGGTTTGAAGAGGTACTGGAGGTGATTGAGTCCAATTTGCTACTGAGCAAAGGAGTATCATTTATAGTGGCTCAGATGGCTGACAATACAGCATCTGGCAACGGCAGCACCCTTCCTCCCATCCAAATACTAACCAGGCCTGACCCTGCTTAGCTTCGGAGACTGGGTGCGATCAGGGTGGCATGGCCGTAGACTGGCAACACTCTCTCACATGACATGCTCAGAACTTCATCAGTCAGCACTCCTACTGAAGAGCTCTGGGGGTAGACTTGGAACTGACATTCTGCCTTATGAAGCCTTTATCCTGAATACCCCCAGTCACTGGTCCAGTTCTACCCTCATAGCACACGTCAGCTCCTCTGCTCTACAACAGCCTCCTAGAGAAAAGAAGGTATTAATTATTCTTAATTTTCTGATACAAATCCACAACACCCAGTTCCTTCAACTTTCTCTCCTTTTTGCTGCTCTTTTCTGATTAGAATTCAATTTATAAATTCCCTTCCCTTGAAAAATTTACATGTTTCCTCCTGCCCTTTTCAGTCTTCTGCGGCTGTTTTTCCTCCTGATTAAAAAAAAAAAAAAAAAAAAAAAAAGAAGCCGGGCATGGTGGCGCACGCCTTTAATCCCAGCACTCGGGAGGCAGAGGTAGGAGGATCCCTGTGAATCTGAGGTTCCTCTTACTAGCTGGGAGACATGCCCAGCTGCTGAGAGCACTAGACTGGTTAGCAGTAGCAGGTGCAGGTCTGCAGTGCTTTGGAAGCAAGTGCATCAGATTCAAAGTCCGCCCACCAACGTCCTACCAGCACTACCCAGCTCTAGGGAGCGGTAAAGCATGTAACTGTGAACAATGCAACTATTTTTAGGGTAAAGACACTGCCCTAAGGTACCAAGGAAGGGGAAGATAGCCAGTATTCAGTTGTACTCTGAACATGCAGCATTTTCAGGGCAAGGTCACCCAGCTTTGGGTCATTCACACCACCGAACCTCAGCAGAGAAGGCTGCTACAATTGAGGCAAGCTTAAACTGTTCATGTCTTTGGTACAGAAACAATAACACTAATACCACTAAAATCTACACTGGAAAACAGTCTGCTTAGATGCTCAAATTAAAACTGTTTAGGTAAGTACAAAAGGCTAATTGTGTGCTGTTCCTTAGAGGAAAATTCTTTAATCAATCTAAAAATATCACTGCAGATCTTACACCTGCTGATTTTTTTTTTTTTTTTGAGGTAGGGTCTCACTCTAGCTCAGGCTGACCTGGAGCTCACTATGTAGTCTCAGGATAGCCTTGAACTCACGGTAATCCTCCTATCTCTGCCTAACAAGTGCTGTGACTAAAGGCAGGCATCACCACGACTGGCTGGAATGAATTTTTAAAATATCTTTATTGTCAATAATTAGATATATATACAAATCTTGTGATGGTACCTCCATTTCCCTCCTCTCTGTCCCCATCCCACTGGGGACCCTCCTTGGTGGGCATACTGGATCAGTCCATGGGGTAGGGTGGAATGAAATTTTAATAGAAAACATATGGCCTATTATCTCAGTTGCCAATCCAGGATGTATATTTTCTTTTTCCTCATATCTCTAAGGCATCTGGGAAGTATAGCAATGCATCCCAGATTGTTGGTGAATGGTCTCTGACCTTTGCATCTATCTTATAAACACAAGTAAAAAAGCAAAATAAATTTCTGCAAATTTATGAATTGGTCTATGGATCTCTTTTTCCTCCCAGGACAACTTACTTTGTTTTTTTTACTACATTAAATAGATACAGCAAAGGGGAAAATATCCTTTGGTTATTTCACAAATCTGTGTCAAAAAATAGAATTGACCCCCACCTCACCTAACACATCTCCAATTCCAGAAAAATCAAAGCCCTTAATATAAAATATAACTTTAAAGATGGGAGTGGTGGTGCAAAACTATAATCTCAGTCCTCACGAGGCTGAGGCAGAAGGATTGCAAGTTTGAGGCTAGCCTAAGGACAAGACCTGTCTCTCAAAAGAAGCCAATAAATACACACAAAAACCCTAAACTAAATGTGGTGGCATCTACCTATAATCCCAACACTCAGGAGGCTAAGGCAGGACAATAGGGAGTTGAAGGCCAGCCTGGACTACATAATGAGATCCTTTCATAAAACAAAGCAAAACAAGCACTGGGTATGGTGGCACATGCCTTTAATCCCAGCACATGGGATCTAGGAGGATGATCATGAATTCTAGGCCAGCCTGGGCTACAGAATAAATTCCAGGTCTGCATGGCTACAGGGAGACTTGCTTCAAAGAAAGAGAGAGAGAGAGAGAGAGAGAGAGAGAGAGAGAGAGAGAGAGAGAGAGAAAGGGGGAGAGAGAAAAGAAAAGAAAGGAAAGGAAAGGAAAAGAAAAGAAAACTCAACAGGGTAGACTTCTGGTTAAGAGGGCTATGTAGTAGCCATGCCAAAGAAAGGGGGGAGGGGAAAAGACAGAATAGACTCTTCTAGCAAACACTGAAGGTGTGTGGGAGATTTTTAGCCCCAGCGAGAAACAGGAGACACCCAGGGCTTCTGGCATTCAATGGTTGGTGACTCTGGGTGTTTGGCTGTTCCCGGGACCTGCAGTACCCAGCATGAGCAGAGCCACAGCGAGAGGATTCTCCACTCACGCTGGCCTTGCAAAGTCAAAAAACCTGAAGGAGATAGCCCAGAAGTAGAGGATACCAGGGATGGTCCCGCAGAAGCTTCAGACACCTACCCATCCCCCAACCACAAGTGCCTGGAGTCACTGGAGACCTGGGAAATCCAAGGGACCAGAGCAACTCCACACACTCAGCACAGCAGACCCATGGACCCAGCCAGCCCACAGGCCAACTGGGAGGGAGCGAACCTCCAGACTCAGCGTGGGTGAGAACAGAAGCCATCCCAAGAGGTAACAAGGCCATCAAGAGTTGACTGATGGGCTGGAGAGATGGCTCAGCGGTTAAGGCACTTGCCTCCAGTGCCTAAGGCCCCAGGTTCAATTCCCCAGGACCCACATAAGCCAGACCCACAAGGTGGTGGCCCTGGTTCTCTCTCTCTCTCTCTCTCTCTCTCTATATATATATATATATATATATATATATATATATATATATATATATATCCTGGTTCTCTCTCTCTCTATATATATATATATATTTCTCTGCTTGAAAATGAATAAATATTTTTTAAAAAAAGAGTTGACTGATGTACCATTGATAGGTGTTGCCATTCTTAAATAAACTGGGTTTTGAGAGTGAATGTGTCGCATTTGATAGCTCTTGATTTAAAGTGCCTAATCTTTTTTTCTGTCTTTCTTGGGGGCAAGGTCTCACTTGGCCCCAGACTGACCTGGAACCCAACTTAGGCCAGATATCTCAGCCTCCCAGTCACCCTCAATGTGAATTCAGGCCACCCTGAGACTACATAGTGAATTCTAGGACAGCCTGGACTAGAGTGACCCTACCTTGAAAAACCAAAAACCAAAAAACAACAATAACAAACTCAAGAGAGAAATTGCAGAAGATACTAGGAAATGGAAAGACATCCTGTGTTCTTGGACTGAAGAATCAATATTGGAAAAATGTCAATCTTACCAAAAGCAGTCTACACATTTAATGCAATCTCCATCAAAATTCCAATGGCATTCTTCACTGAAATAGAAAAATCAATCCTAAGATTCATTTGGAAGCACAAAAAAAAAACCCTTGAATTTCCAGAACAATCCGAGGCAACATTTAAGGCTGGCATTATCACCATACCTGATGTTAAGATCTATTACAGAGCCATAGTAACAAAACAGCATGGTACTGGCACAAAAACAGAAACAGATCAATGGAACAGAATAGAGGACCCTATGCAAATTCAGCCAGTTACAGCCATCTCATTTTTGACAAAAATGCCAAAAATATTCATTGGAGAAAAGACAGCCTCTTTAACAAATGCTGCTGGGAAAACTGGATATCTATATAATCTATAGATAAGAAAATAGATCCTTATCTCTCTCCATGTACAAGAATCAAGTCCAAATTGATCAAAGATCTTACTATCAGACCTGAAATTCTGAAACTGCTAGAGGAAAAAGTAGGGGAAACACTTCAATATATTAGCATAGGCAATGACTTCCTGAACATAAATAACCCCGATTATTCAGGAAATAAAACCACAAATCAACCATTGGGACCTCACAAAATTATAAAGCTTTTGTACAGCAAAGAGGCAAACTACCCAATGGGAGAAAATCTTTGCCAGCTATACATCTGAAAGAGAATTAATATCCAGGATATACAAAGAACTCAAAAAATTAATAAGAAATCAAACAACCCAATCAGAAAATGGGCTACGGAACTGAATAGAGAATTCTCAAATGAAGAATTACAGAAGGCTTATATTTTATTTATTTATTTTTATTTTTTTGGTTTTTCGAGATAGGGTCTCATTCTCATAGGCCCAGGCTGACCTGGAATTCTCTATGTAGTCTCAGGGTGGCCTTGAACTCATGGTGATCCTCCTACCTCTGCCTCCCTAGTGCTGGGATTAAAGGCATGCACCACCATGCCTGGCTCAATAAATTTTCATTTTATTTATTTGCAAACAGAACTGGCAGAGAAGGCTTATAAACATTTAAAAACTTGTTCTACTTCCTTAGCCATCAGAGAAATGCAAATTAAAACTAGTTTGAGATTCTCATGCCATCCTTTCACCTGCTATAATGGAGCTTCCCCTTGAGTCATAAGTGGAAAGAAACCCATTTCCTTCACAAGCTTTTGGTTGGGTTCTCTTTGGCTTAGCAACAAGAGAAGTTAACTACAACAATTTTGGTACCATAGAATAGGATTGCCGTTGTCTGATAGAACCCTGATTTAGTGGCTTTGGCCTTTTGGAACTATTTGCAGGAGGAATGTGGAAGGTTTTGAAACCTGGGGCTAAGAGATGCCTTGTAGTGCTATAAGTATAGCTTTGTGGACCATTTTGGCCTGTATTGAAAGAACTGAATGCAGTAAGAACCATAGATCGAAAAGTCTGGTCTATGAGGATAAGAAATAACTTTGTCAGGATTGTTCTGGAGGCTTGCTTCATTCTGCCTGCCTGTGTCCTGAGAACTTGTGCAGGGTTACATTGTATAAAAATGGACTGTGTGAGTAAATGGAGATGGCACAGAAAGAAATATCTCTGGGCTGAAACTGCTGCCCATTCAGCTTCAATTGAGCGATTACAACCATTGAGATTGAGCTAGGTGATCTGCATTGGGAAAGCAGGAAGAATGCAGACTCTCTGAAGTAAGGGGCCTAAAGGCTGAAGGAGGTTTATTGCTCTTCAAAGTTGGCTTTGTTCCTCCTGGATTAACAAGCTGGTGGCTCACCTGGTTCTATGGAGTATAACAAATGCAGGAAGAGAGGGTCATTGGATTTGCAACATGGCTTTTGTTTTTTGGAAATGGCCATGGGCAGTGTGAAGCAGGCTTGTTGGATTACCTGCCTGGAAGCCCAATGGAGCCACAAGGATGAACTATGGCTTGTTGCAGTGGAGACCCAGTGAAATGCCAGGACCATGGGATGGTTGTGAAGGAGAGCTGCAGCACCGGATAATGTTTTTCCAGACTGTGAGTAGCCGAGCTAGAGGGGTGGAACTGGAACTCTGGAGACCAGTTACTGATTATTATTGGCTTTGGAGTTATAGAGTTTGATGTCTGCCCTGTTTGTTTTAAATCTTGTATTGGTTCAATTTGTCTTTGCTTATGTGCAATGCTATCTTTTTCGATGTGAATGTTCTGTGCCATTATTTGGGGTTTTTGTTTTGTTTTGTTTTGTATTATGGCTCAGTTAAGACCTTGGATTTATGAGGATGTCTGAACATCATTGTGACTGATAAAAACTATGGGAATTTTAAAAGACTGAATGCATTGTATTTTACTATGTGTGGTTATCATTTTATGGGGGCCAAGGGTAGATTGTAGTGGTTTGACTCAGGTGCCCTCCACCATTAAAGTTAATGTGTTCTGAATGCTTGATCCCCAGCTAATGGATTTTGGAATTGGAACCTTGTTCGAGGCATGTTGTTGGGGGTGATCTTATAGCCAGCTTCTTCTTGTCAGTTTTTGTCACACTCTCTCTTATTGTCCACCTAATGTTGGTCAAGAGGTGATGTACACCCCTCTGCACATGCCATCATTTTCCCTGCCATCATGGCACATGAGGGCACATGCACATGCCCTCAAGTCTGTATACCAAAATGAACCCATTCCTCTACAAGCTGCCTTTTGGTCGGGTTCTTTGACACAATAATGAGAAAGTTGACTACAACTGTTTTGGTACCAAAAGAGTGGGATCTGTCATTGTTGCTAGAATTCTGATTCTGTGGCTTTGGCCTTTTGCAACTGATATGCAGGAGGAATATGGACAGATTTGAAACCTCGGCCTAAGAGATACATTGCAGTGTTGAAAGTACAGTTAGATGGATCATTCTGGTCAGAGTTTGAAAGACCCAAATGCAATGTGGACTATGGACTGTGAGGTTTGTCTTATGAGGGTGAGAAAGAACTTTGTCAGGTTTGGTCTGGAGGCAGTTTATGTGACAGGCTTGCTGAGTTCTGCCTAATACAAAGTGAGTCCTCACGATTTTCTGAATTTCATTGCTATTTGTTGTAATGGTGCCTTTTTCATCTCTAATTTTATTAATTTGTGTCTTTTCTCTCTCTTTTTTCTTTTCTTTCTTTCTTTTGGTTAGATTTGCTAGGGATTTATCAATCTTGTTTATCCTTTCAAAGAAGCAACTCTTTATCATTGATTCTTTGTATTGTTCTTTTGGGAGGGGGTTTCGAGGTAGGGTTTCGCTCTAGTCCAGGCTGACCTGGAATTCACTATGTAGTCTCAGAGTGGCCTTGAACTCACTGCAATCCTCCTACCTCTCTGCCTCCCGAGTGCTGGGATTAAAGGCGTGTGGCACCATGCCTGGCCTCTTTGTATTGTTTTTGAGGTTTCTATTTCATTAATTTTCATCTTAATCTTTATTATTTCTTCCTGTATGTTGTAGTCAGCTTTCGTATTGCTACACAGAAAAGAACTCTATCAGCAAACTGTTAGAGTTGATAAACACTTTTTGCAATGTCATAGAATACAAAATCAACACACAGAAATCAGTAGCCTAAATATATAATAACAACAAATGGGCCAAGGATAAAAATCAGGGAACACTCCCATTCACAACTGCCTCAAAATAAATAAATAAATAAATAAATAAACCTAACCAAGGAAGTGAAGGATCTCTACAATGAAAACTTTAAAACACTCAAGAGAGAAATTACAGAAGACACTAGGAAATGGAAAGACATCGCAGGTTCTTGGATTGGAAGAATCAATATTGTGAAAATGTCAATCTTACCAAAAGCAATCTACACATTAAATGCAATCCCCAACAAAATTCCAATGGTATTCTTCACTGAAATAGAAAAAACAATCCTAAAATTCATTAGGAAGCACACAAAAACCTCAAATAGCCAAAACAATTCTAGGCAACAAAAATAAGGCTGAGGGTAGACATCACCTCCTGGCCAACATCACCATACCTGATTGTAAGATATATTATAAAGTCATAGTAACAAAAACAGCATGGTACTGGCACAAAAACAGACATGTAGATCAATGGGACAGAACTGAGAACCCTGAGGCAAACCCAGATAGTTATAGCCATCTGATTTTGGACAAAAAGGGCAAAAATGTTTATTGGAGTAAAGACAGCCTCTTTAACAAATGGTGCTGGGAAAACTGGTTATATATAAAAAGATAAAAATAAGCCGGGCGTGGTGGCGCACGCCTTTAATCCCAGCACTCGGGAGGCAGAGGTAGGAGGATCGCTGTGAGTTCGAGGCCACCCTGAGACTACATAGTGAATTCCAGGTCAGCCTGGACTAGAGCGAGACCCTACCTCAAAAAACCAAAAAAAAAAAAAAAAAGATCCTTATCTCTCTCCATGCACAAGAATCAAGTCCAAATAGATCAAAGACCTTAATATCAGACCTGAAACTCTGAAAAAGTAGGGGAAACACTTCAACATATTGGCCTAGGCAATGACTTCCTGAATATAACCCCAGTTGCTTAGGAAATAAAACTACTAATAAACCAGTGGGACCTCACGAAATTAAAAAGCTTTTGTTCAGCAAAGGACACTGTGACTAGAGCAAAGAGGCAACCTACCCAATGGGAGAAAATCTTTTCCAGCTATACATCTGATAGGGGATTAATATCCAGGATATATGAAGAACTCAAAAAACAAAATAAAAAAGTCAAACAACCCAATCAAAAAATAGGCTACAGAACTGAGTAGAGTTTTCAAAAGAATACAGATGGCTTATAAACATCTAAAACATGTTCTGCCTCCTTTGCCATCCAGGAAATATGAATTAAAACTACTCTGAAAATCCATCTCACTCCTGTCAGAATGGCTGCCATCAAAAAAATACAAGTGACAATAAATATTGGCAAGGATGGGGAAAATTAGGAACCTTCTACACTGTTGGTGGGAATGAAAATTGGTACAGCCATGTGGAAAGCAGTGTGGAGGTTCCTGAGAGCTGAAAGTAGATTTACCATATGACCAGATATACCACTCCTTGGCACAGATCCTAATGACTCCACTACCTTGGAGATACTTGCTCATCCATGTTTATTGGGGCTCTATTCACAATAGCTAGGAAATGGAACCAGCCTAGATGTCCCTCAACTGATGAATGGACAATGAAGATGTGGTACATTTATACAACGGAGTTCTATTCAGTGGTGAAGAAAAATGAAATTTGCAGGGAAAAGGATTATACACTAAGTGAGGTAACCCAAACCTTGAAAGCCAGATGCTACATGTTCTCTCTCATATGTGGATCCTAGCTACACATGTTTAAATTTGTATGTGAGTTGGAGTAAAAGTCAATAGTAGAGGCCAGTGAGATAGAAAGGTGCTATAAGGGAGGGAGGAGAGGGGAGCCTTAAGGGGAGGGTATTGTAGATATGCAAGTGAACAATAACATTACCAGGGGTGCAATGGCCTATAAGTGGGTTAAGGGAAAGGGTTGGAGGAGAGTCAACCAAAATTTAAGAGGTTTAGAATAAGTCACATGGAAACCTACTTCTTTAGATAATGACACACCCAGAAGCCATAGATTGTTACTAGAAAAAACTCAGTGCCAGGGATAGGATACCTTCCAGTGAGTTGTTGGCCAGGGAGGTTCCTGACGCCCCCAAAACATTTCAGGCCATTGCCAAGGCTCTTGGTTGCCCAGCACAATGAGATGGTAAGACCCTATTGCTGAAGACCACACATACTTGGGCTGCAGGTTACTGAGAAATCAAGCTGGATCTGAGCTGGAAACACCCTCCCTGTTAACCAGTTGTCAGAAAGCTGGAATAAGTTATGGCTGCACGCAGCCCTAGGGGAGAGAGAGAAGTCATCAATGGTGGTAAACAACAGTGAACTTTGCAAGCCTTAAGATTAGCCAGCCAGGCCAAGTGTGCCAACTGGTGCAATAGTGGCATGTCTGTAATAAGGGAAACCAACTGCTCTCCAATTGGACTGGAGGCCTGCTCCACAGAAGAGAACACATGCCTGGTACTGAACACCTAGTCAAAAGCCTATGGTGGGGGAGGTCATGAGCCCTAGGGGAGTAAGGCCTGCTCTTATCTGGCTATGTATATATATTATGCTTACCAGACTGCCTTATGAACATTGTTTTTAAATGTGCATAGCCATATAATAATGCTACTCTTACTTCTGACTAGAGAAGCTTCTCTTTTCAGATGGCAGTGACCACTGGGATAACTCAAAAGACACCATAATTGTGAGAAGGAGTGACAGTGGAGTGTTCAGCACTGAGATATCTCTATCACTCCTCCCAAGGCTCAGGGTCTATTTCCGAAGAGGTGGCAGAAAGATTGTAAGAGTGAAAGGAAGGGTAGGACTCCTTACAATGCAAATCAGTCACAAAATGGCCTTGATATTCATGACTTTGCAATGCCTGACACTACCTTCATAAGACCTTTAAAATAGGAGGAAAAGATGATGGTATCAAAACAAAATAGAGCCTAACTGAGAGGGGGAAGGGATATGATGGCGGGTGGATTTGAGAGGGGAAAAAGTATGGATGGGGAGGGAATTATCATGGTTTACTGTTTACAATTATGGAGCTGTCCATAAAAATTTTAAAAAAGAAAAGAAATATTGAAATGCTTTTTAGATAAGACTAAAAGGAAAAAAGGTGATAAATGTAACTTATCAAATTTAAAACTTTATATGATAAAAGGTGCCATAAACAAAGTGAAAAGATAAATGCACAGAAAGACATTTGATATACTGATATCCTGAATAAAAAACTCATATTATTCGTCAAGAAATTAAAATAGAACCTAATTGGGCAATTTACAGAAAAAAAATCACTTAAGTAGACTTGGATGAAGGGGAAAAGATGTTCAACAACATCAGTAATCAGAAAAATACAAATAAAAGAAATATATTATCATGTCTTACCTATCAGACTATCAAAATTATTCTGACAATCTCAAGTGTTGGGAAGGATCTAAAAAAATGCTAGTATTTTTTTAAAAATATTTTAGCTGGGCGTGGTGGCGCACACCTTTAACCCCAGCACTCGGGAGGCAGAGGTAGGAGGATTGCCATGAGTTCAAGGCCACCCTGAGACTACATAGTGAATTCCAGGTCAGCCTGGACTAGAGCGAGACCCTACCTCGAAAAAACAAAAAAAAAAATTTACTTGTTTACTTGAGAGTATATATAAGACAGGGCCTCCTGATGCATGTGCTACTCTGTGCATCTGTTTTCACATGCATACAGGGAACTGAACACATGCAGTATGCTTTTGCAAGCAAGTGCCTTTCACCACTGAGCCATCTGCCCAGCCCAATGCTAGTATTTTGTAGAGGAGATTTTTTTGTTTTTGCTGTTGTTGAGGGTTTTCACATTTATTCAAATAGGGTAATTCCTTCTAGTTTTCTTGTGTTGTATGCCCATGTCTGATTTTGGTGCTAGAATGAGTTAGAAAGTGTCTGCTTAGGGGCTAAAAAGATAGCTCAATGGTTAAGGTACTTTCCTGCAAAACCTAATGATCCAAGTTTGATTCCTCAATACCCACATGAAGCCAGATGCAGAAAGTGGTGCACATGCACTTGCAACTAAAGGCCCTGGCACACCCATTCACTTTGTAACCCGGTAGTGCACACCTTTAATTCTAGCATTTGTGAAGCACAGGTAGGAGGACTGCCATGAGTTTGAGGCTACCCTGAGACTACATAGTGAATTACAGATCAGCCTAGGCTAAAGTGAGATCCTACCTCGAAAAAACAAAATAAATAATTATATATATATATATGTGTGTGTGTGTGTGTGTGTGTATATATATATATATATATATATATATATATATATATATATATATATATAAAGAAATAAATAGCGTTCACTCAGGTTCTATTTTGGAAGTTTGTGGAGAATTGATATTAATTAATATTTATAAATATCTTAAATATTTAGTAGACCTCACCAATGAAGCCATCTGGTCTTGGACTTTTCTTTGTGGGAAGTTTCTTGATTACTTATTCTCTTTGTTAATAGGTGTATTCATATATGAGTCAGTGATAGCTTATACCTTTCTAGGGACTTGTCCATTTCATCTACGTAGGTGCCTTAATTTGTCGATACATACAACTGATAAAATAGCCTCTTATGTTTCTCTTTATTTCCATAATATTAGCAGTAATATCCTGTTTTACTGCTTTTATTTTTTTAACAATAAAAGTAAGTGTATATGTATATATATATATATATATATGTATTCACTTTATGGATTTTTTGAAACTCTTATTTCTTTATTTGCAGAGAGAGAGAGAAAAAGAGAGAGAGAGAGAGAGAGAGAGAGAGAGAGAGAGAGAAACAGACAGACTGATTGACTGACAGGCAATGAGTGCACCAGGGACTCTTGCTGCTGTAAACAAACTCTAGATACCTAGACAACTTTGTGCATCTGGCTTTATGTGGGAACTGAGGAACTGAACCTGGGCTACCAGGCTTTGCAAACAATTTCTTTCTTTTCTTTTCTTTTTTTTTTTTTTTTGGTTTTTCGAGGTAGGGTCTCACTCTAGCCCAGGCTGACCTGGAATTCACTATGTAGTCTCAGGGTGGCCTTGAACTCATGGCAATCCTCCTACCTCTGCTTCCCGAGTGCTGGGATTAAAGGCATGCACCACCACACCTGGCTGTAAACAATTTCTTTAACCACTAAAGTCATCTCCCCCACCCCGCTTTTTGGGTTAAAACTTTTTTTAAAAAATATTTTATTTATTTATTCATTCATTTTCAAGCAGAGAGAGAGATAGATAGATAGACAGAGATAGAGAGAGAGAGAGAGAAACCAGGGCCACCACCTTGTGGGCCTGGCCCATGTGGGTACTGGGGAATTGAACCAGGGGCCCTAGGCACTGGAGGCAAGCGCCTCAACCACTAAGCCATCTCTCCAGCCCGGGTTAAAACTTTTTTAAATATGCGACAGAGTGAATAGGCATGCAGGCTTTGCAAACAAGCACTTTTAACTGCTGAGCCATCTTTTCAGCCCTTAATTTTCCTCCCTCCCTCTTCCTCCTCCTTCTCCTCCTCCTCCTCCTCCTCCTTCTCTCTCTCTCTCTCTCTCTCTCTCTCTCTCTCTCTCTCTCTCTCTCTCTCGACAAAATAGCATTATGTAGCCCAGGAGAGCCTCAAACTTGTCATCTTTCTGCCACAGCCTTCCAAATACTGGTATTATAGGAGTCCACATCCTTGTCTGGCTTACTCTTTTGTTCTTGATCAGTAGAGCTAAAAATAAGTGTCACTTTTGCTAATCTTTTAAAAAGAACAATTTCTTTTTCTGTTTTTTTAAGGTAGGGTCTCACTCTAGCCCAGGCTGACCTGGAACTTACTCTGTAGTTCCAGGCTGGCCTTGAATTCAGAGTGATCCTCTACCTGTCTCCCAAGTGCTGAGATTAAAGGTGTGCACCACCACACCAGGCTGAAAAATATTTTTTTTTCTTTAAAAAAATTTTTGGTTTAGAAAGAGACAAAAACAAAATTTTAAAAATTGGTTTATTGTTTTTCTGTACTCTTTCATTGACATACTCTGATGATGATCATGATTATTATTATGTTTTGTTGTTTTTGACCTGGAACTCACTTTGTAGTCCCAGGCTAGTGATCCTCCTACCTCAGGCTCCCAAGTACTGGGATTAGAGGTGTGTGTCACCATACCAGGCTGCTCCAATCTTCACCATACCCTCTCCTGTGCTTGTTTTAAGTTTCATTTGATCTTTTTTTCCTTCAATATGTTAAGGTTACTAATTTGAAATCTTCCTCTCTTTGCATGAACATTGCTGTGTGTGTATGCCTGTGTGTTTGTATGTGTATAGGCATGTGTGCATGCATGTATGTGCATGTAGAAGCCAGATGTCAATGATGGATGACTTCCTCAAGCACTCTACACCTCATATTTGTGTGTGCACACATGTGCACAAGTGTTCATGTGTACACAGATGCCACAGTGAAAGTGTGGAAGTCAGAGGACAATCTTGGCGTGTCGATTCCTCACCTTCTACTTTGTTTGAGACATGTTCTCTTTTGTTGTTTCCTTTTGCAAACACCAGAGCAGCTGTGTTTTGTAAGCTTTGGAATTCTTCTAATTGCTTCCCATTACTAAAGGCATATTGGGATTAGACAAGCACATGCACAACTGCATCTGTTTATGTGTGTTTGAAGGTTTTGAGGTCTAATTGCCAGGTTTGCACAACAAGTGCTTTTAACCACTGAGCCATCTCCCAACCCTCTTCAACTTGTGTGTGAGTATAGGAGCGCATGTGCAAAAATGAAGGCCAGAGGACACCCTCGATGCTGTTCCTTGTTTTCTACCTTGTTTGAGGCAGGGTCTCTCACTCACTATTGCATTTATCATACCAATGAGCTTCTAAAGATTCTCCTATCTCCACTTCAACATATGCATGCTGGGATGACAGATGCTAGTACTAACACATCTGGCTTTAGGAAACATTGCAGTCAGCTTTTTTTTTTTTCTGAAACAAAACAGCTGGCCAAAAGCAGTTATTGGGAGGACAGGGTTTATTTCAGGCTTACCACTAAGTGACAAACCATTATAATCCATGTCAAATTTTAAATTTGTTTCCTCATCTGCAAAAATAAAATACCTCATAATTATTCCACATTCTGTTTTTATTTATTGGAGAGAGAGAGAGAGAGAGAGAGAGAGAGAGAGAGAGAGAGAGAGAGCGCAAGCGTGCGCACCAGGGCCACCACCTTGTGGGTCTGGCTTATGTGGGTACTGGGGAATTGAACTTGGGGCCTTAGGCACTGGAGGCAAGTGCCTTAACCACTAAACCATCTCTCTAGCCCCCATTTTTTTATACATTCTGTTTTATATGTGAAAAAAATAAGGCCCTGAGAATTTAAGTAATTTATTTATGATTAAACTGAAATCAAATCTATGTGATAAAAGAGAATGCAAGCAGTGGAATGTTTGACTCTATTTCTATGAGCTATTTGTGTTTTCCCGTTTTAACACGGAGGCACTGGTTGAATATTTTTTTTTTTTTGTATAATGTGAAAGATACTATGCACTCTATTGGCTTGAATTAGAAGGTACATTGAATTACAATTAATTCATGGCCTCATCCTAACAGCTGAGTAATTAAATCATTCTAATATTCTGGATTTTATTGCTTGGTTTATTATAACCTATAATCAGCTGAGAGTATTACACAAAAGCAATAGGCTATAGAAGAAAAACATTTTCTCACTCTGAATAGCTGAATGATCTCAGGCAACTTGCTTTTTAAATACTCTAGACCTCAGTTTCCAAACTGTAAGATAAGAATAGCAAAGTGTATTAAATTTAGAGAGGCCTGATTCTTGCTCTCTGCCAGCTACCTCAGATTCCCTCCCTTCAGTTTGGAAAAAAAGCTTCACAAGAAGGCTATGGCCTCAGCCCAAGGTTTGAAGTTTGGTGTATGCCTTGCCTAGTTTCACTAGATGCATCAGAAATTACACAGAATAGCCTTTAATCCCAGTACTTGGGAGGCTGAGGTAGGAGGATTGCTGTGAGTTCAAGGCCACCCTGAGACTACATAGTGAATTCCAGGTCAGCCTGGACTAGAGCGAGACCCTACCTCAAAAAACAAAAAAAAGAAAAGAAAGAAAGAAAGAAAGAAGAAAGAAAGAAAGAAAGAAAGAAAGAAAGAAAGAAAGAAAGAAAGAAAGAAAGAAAGAAAGAAAGAAAGAAAAAGAAATTACACAGAATAGAAAAGCTCACATGTAAATCAATTACAGTCACCAAAGAAACAATACAATTATGAGGTGGAATAATATATGACTACAAGTTATTAAAGGATATGGAATATTATCCTGTAAAATGGAAAGGATGGCCAGATTCTACAACTGCCTGGGAATCTTTGCAAAACCCTGAGAGTCCATTACTACTTCAGCAGCTTTCCAATGGCAAGCATTATTATTGTATCTCTGGCAAAGACAGCCAAAGTGATAATTCCAAAATAATAAAATCTGCCATAGTTAAGTCCATTGTAAAGTAAGCAAAACAAAAAATAAATCTGAAGAGATGTCAGCAGATGAATTCTGCAGAAGGAGGAGTCATAAAGGTATGGCTCTGTTGAAAATGCTGGTAGTTTAGAGGCCAGGCCTTCAGACTTACACTTAAATACAAGCCCTCTTAGGACCAGCTTAGTCAGTGAAACTACCTTTGGCTGGTTTTGTTGATTGCTCCTTTCAGAAATATTATTTATCCTGCTGAAGCTGAGATTGCTTTGGCTTATAAGAAAGAACAAATAAGAATACAACTTGAGCCGGGCGTGGTGACACACGCCTTTAATCCCAGCACTCGGGAGGCAGAGGTAGGAGGATCCAGGTGAGTTCAAGGCCACCCTGAGACTACATAGTGAATTCCAGGTCAGCCTGGGCTCAAGTGAGACCCTACCTCAAAAAACCAAAAAAAAAAAAAAGAATACAACTTGATATCGCCCTCTATGAATGAAACTCAGGTGCCTATGTGGATCTAATTGTTCCAACAGAATGGTACAGAAAAGACACACAATATTCACTTTGCATTTTTTGAATTAACAAAGGCTGTAACTGGAGTGTAAAAAAGAATGAGTTTTGTCAGTAAAGTATGTTGGCATGAAAATCACAAATAAAGGAATCTCACATATCTGGTTATGAATCTGATGAATAGATACAGCTTAATTGGAAAAGTGTCTTATTTTGTGAATTATAGTTGTTACCCAAATTTTCAGGTGTTCAATATTTTCATTGATAAGCTTGATACTTGTCTTCATTGAATAGCACTATTTTCTACAAGAGCCATTAATGCTGGAGAAGAGCTGACTTTTGTTTTACCATATGACTAGTTCTAGAGATTTGTCTTTAGAGTCTATTGATCATAGTCTTGCCAAAAAGGAAAATCAGAACTGTATGCAAAATATGCAGTTGTTATTTGCAGATGTCACCACAACTAAGTTTTTGGAGATGATAATTATAATTTTGTATTTTTCTAATGTTAACACTATTAAAAAAGAATTTGGGACTTTCATATCAAAAACTTTCATATCTGCTAATTTACAATACATGGATTAGGAGCAAGGTAACTGTTGCAGTTACCTTCTGACACAAAACATTCAACTGAAAGCAGCTGAGGGGAGGAAAGCATTTATTGTTGCTTATAGTCTCCAGCGGAAGCTTCATAATGGCAGAAGAAAGCACCTCTGCCACCCTTCCTTTCTTTCTCCCCACCCCCAATATAGGGTCTCACTCTAGCCCAGGCTGACCTGGAATTCACTCTGTATTCCTAGAGTGGCTTCAAGGTGGCCTTGAACTCACGTCTAGCACCTGCCTCCTGTGTGCTGGGATTAAAAGATCCACATAGGCAACTGAGTTTCATTCATAGAGGGCAGTATCAGGTTGTATTCTATTTGTTCTTTCTTATTATAAACCAAAACAATCTCTGCTTGCTATAAACAAGCTATAAACATCCCTAAGCCCACCCCCAACAACATACATACCTCCTTTAGCAAGGCCCCACCTATCAAACTGCTACCGGCTGGGGACCAAGAATTCAGAACACATGAGTTTGTGAAGGACATCTGATTCACACTATCACAGTAACCCACCCTTCCTTACTTTTCCCTCCCTTCCTTCTTCCCTCCCTCCTGCCTCCCCCCCCCCCAGGTAGGGTCTCATTCTAGCCAAGGCTGACCTGGAATTCACTCTGTATTCCCAGACTGGACTCAGGGTGGCCCTGAACTCACGTCTATCCTCTGCCTCCTGAGTGCTGGGATTAAAGGCATGAACCACCATGCCCAGATGGACAGTAACTTTCTTTTGCAGGTAGTCAGCTAGGGACACAGGCTCAGAATATGGATACCACCCTGCCCTGGTGAGACTGAAGCTCCCGTCTGATTCAAGATGGTGACAAAGAATGGTTTCCTGACTTTTCCTGGTCTTGTATTAGTGGACCCTTTCTGAGTATGTGTTCTCCTCCCAGGCCATCAAACAATCAAGGTCCTTTATATACATTTGAACTTGGCAATGAAGCTCATCCCTATTGGATGCCAAATTTATTTTATTTTAAAAAATATATTTACTTATTGAGAAAGAGATGAAGGAAGGAGGGAAGGAGGAAGAGAACAAGAAGGAGAACACAAACAAGACAGAGAATATGAATGGGCATGCCAAGAACTCCAGACACATGCTCTGCTTTATGCATCTGGCTTTAACTGGATAATGGAGAACTGAATCTGGGTCATCAGGCTTTGCCAGCAAGCACCTTTATCCACTGAATCAACTCTCCAGTCCAAGAATGAATATTTTTTAAAAAGAAACTGTTTTTAAGTTGCCATGTGGGTTTCTCAGTCTTTCCTTCTCAGGAACTCCTCCAAGTTCCTCCTAGCTTGGGAGCTTTTCTGTGTTGCTTATCTCCTATTTTTACTCTTTCCAAAAATAAATCTTTTATAATTTACCCTTCTTCGTGTCTGCATTTTTTCAATTTTTTTTGCTAATAGTAGACAAGAATTTGAAGCTTGGGAGCCACTGGTGTGGGGAGTTTTAAGCCCACTCATACCCAATCTCTCTCCTGCTACAATGGCTCAAGACATTTCTAACTGATATTGCTTTTGAAGACACAGGTTCACAGAGACAATGAGATAAATATATACATATATGAATGTATATATATGATGGTGGATACCAAAGACGGAAAACAAACTATTTACAGTCAATATATGCTAACTTGAGACATCTGGGTGAAGAGAGATGTATCTGAAAAGTGTTAAAATGATATTATAACAATTGCTAAGATAAAACCTTCACCTTGATTTCAAAAAGAGATGACTTGATGTAGGCAAATATACAAGCTCTAGGTCTGGGGATGTAGCTCAGTTGGCAGAGTTCTTGCCTAGTGTTTCAGTCAGTTTTGCAATTGCTGGCAGAAAGCACCCAACCAAAAGCAGCTTGTGGGAAGAAAGGGTTATTTGGTCTTATAGACCCAAGGTGAAGCTCCATGATGGCAGGGAAAACAAGGGCATGGCAGAGGATGGACATCACCTCCTGGCCAACAGCTGATAGACAACAGCAGCAGGAGTGTGTGTCAAACACTGGCAAAGGGAAGCTGGCTACAATACTCATAAGCCTGTCCCCAATAATACACCACCTCCAGGAGGCTCCAATTCCAAAATTGCTACCAGCTGAGGACTCAGCATTCACAACACATAAATTTATGGGGGACAGTTGAATCAAATCACCACATTCCTCCCCTGGCCCCCATAAACTAATAAACATCCATGATGTAAAATGCAATGTATCCAATCCAACTTTAAAAGTCCCCATAGTTTTTATCAATCCTAATGCTGTCCAAACATCCCCATAGTCAGGTCTTTTAACTGAGCTGTAATACCAAAATAATAATAATAATAATAATAATAATAATAATAATAATAATAATGGCACAGAACAAAATTCACACTGTGAAAGACATTATGGCTAATAAAGAGTGAACCAATACAAGATGTAAAACAAACAGGGCAAACATCAAACTCTAACTCCAAGTCTGGATAATTCTAACCAGTGACAAGTCCCTGGAATTCCAATTCCACCCCTCCAGCTTGGCTGCGCATAGCCCCAGTTATACTCCATCTGGTGCTGGCAGCTCTCTTTGGCAGTCATCCCACAGTCCTAGCAATTCCATTGGGTCTCCACTGCAACCCACAACTCATTCTCATGGCTCCACTGGGCCTCCATGCAGGTAATCCAACAAGCGTGCTTCCACACTGCCCATGGTCATTTCCAAAAAAAAAAAAAAAAAAAAAAAAAACAAAACCAAATCCAGTGACCCTCTCTTTCCTGCAGTTTTTTATACTTTATATACCAGATGGGCTACCAACTTGTTGATCAAGAAATAAATTCAACTTTGAAGAGCAAGATGTTCCTTTAGCATTCAGACCCCTTACTTCAAAGGAGTCCGCATTCTTGCTGCTATCCCAATGCAGATCACCTGGCCCAATCTCAATGGTTGTAATCTCTCAAACAATTGTAGCTGAAGAGGCAAGAGTTTTGGCCAAAGGTTTCATTTCCTTCTGTGCCATATCCATCTGCTCACACCAGTCCATTTCTATAACTTTTGTACATATCAGTTCATTTCTAAAACTTGTGCAATACTGCACAAGTTTTCAGGGCAGAAAGCTAAGCCTCTCACACAAACTGCTCCTAGACCAGTTTCAACAAAGTTCTTTCTCACCCTCATAAACCAAACCCCACAGTTCACAGTTCTTACTGAATTCATGTCTTTCAACTCTGACCAGAATCCACCAAGCTGTACTTACAGCACTGCAAGGTATCTCTTAGTCTAAGGTTTCAAATCCTTCCACATTCCTGTGAATCAGTTCCAAAAGGTCAAAGACACAGAATCAGGTTTCTAGCAATAATGACCCCACTTCTCAATGCCCATATAATATTACAGTCTCTTTGCTGTTAGAAAGCACCTGAAAAAAAGAAACTTTGTAGGAAGAAAGGGTTTATTTTGGCTTATAGACACGAGGGGAAGCTCCATGATGGCAGAAGAAAACAGAGCATGAAAAGAGGATGGACATCACCTCCTGGCCAACATCAGGTGGACAACAGCAGAAGGGGAATGTCCCAAACACTGGCAAGGGGAAGCTGGCTACCCATAAGTAGGCCCCCAATAATACACTACCTCCAAGAGGCTCCAATTCACACTGTCACCAGCTGAGGACCTAACACTCAGAACACATTAAGTTTATGGAGGACACCTGAATCAAGTCACAAAACCCTGGATTCCATCCCCAGCACATTGTAAAACAGTGTGGTGGTAAATATATCTATAACCCCATCACTAGGGAGGTAGAGGCAGGAGAATCAGAAGATAAAGGTCCTTGTCATAGTCAGTCACACGTCTCTGGGATGAATCTCCAAACCAGGCACAGTTATGGGAGGAAAGGATTTATTGAAGCTACAGATTCAGGGGACGTTCCATTCTGGAGAAAGAGGCTGGCCCCTTTCACAGGTCCAAGCAGAGAGAGAAACCCATTATCAACATCACATACACAAGCAAAATAGGCAGGGGAGAGAGAGATTTTCTCCTCCTTTATATAGCTTTAAAGCAGGGTCTTGCAACCCTATCCCAAACTTGTTGGCTTCCTCAGTCTCTGGAATTTCTTTTCTGTACTGCCCTCCCAGGAAAGAATATTTGTTTCTGGCTCTCTTAAGCTTTCTTACATCTCAGCCCCCTACTGAGAAGCTGCCTTCCTGTAAACATCCTCAGAGACCTACCCGAGATGACTAAAAAGGTCAAGATGACAACAAAACAACCATCTCAAGTCCTCCTTGGCTTGAGGTAGGGTCTCGCTCTAGCCCAGGCTGACCTGGAATCTATATAGTCTCAGGCTGGTCTCGAACTGACAGCAATCCTCCTACCTCTGCCTTTCCCAAGTGCTGGGATTAAAGGTGTATATGAGATTGTCTAAAAAAAAATTCTGGGGGAAGAGGAGACATCAATCAAAACTAAATACAGATGAAAAAGCCATAATGGGGGTTGGAGAGATGGCTTAGTGGTTAAGGTGTTTGCCTGCAAAGCAGAAGGACCTGAGTTTGATTCCCTAGTACCCATGTAAAGCCAGATGCACAAGGTGGGGCATGTGTCTGCAGTTAGTTTGCAGTGGCTGGAGGCCCTGGCACACCCATTCTCTCTCTGCATGTGCCTTTCGCGCTCTCTCTCTCTCTCTCTCTCTCTCTCTCTCTCTCTCTTTCTCTCTCTCAAATAAATAAAATAAAATAAAATGTGTATATCCTTTTTTTAGAAAGCCATAATGGGAGCTAATGAAATTTCTCAGTGGTTAGGGAAGCTTGCTTACAAAGCCCACCAGCCCAGGTTTGACTCCCCAGTACCCATGTAGAGCCAGATACACAAAGTGGCACATGCATTTGAATTGATTTACAGTGACAATGGAAAAAGGTGGCACACCCATCCCCCTTCTCTCTCTCTCTCTTTACAAATAAATAATAAAATTTTTTTAAAAGAACCAAGAAAGCCATATGGAAATCAACTTCTTTGCTAGCTAATTTTAAAAATGTAATTTAAAGCCAGGTGTGGTGGTACACACCCTTAATCCCAGCAATTGGGAGGTAGAGGTAGGAGGATTGCCATGAGTTCAAGACCAGCCTGAGACTACATGGCTTCCAGGTCAGCCTGGGCTAGAGCAAGACCCTACCTCAAAAAAAAAAAAAAGTAATTTAAAAAAGGACTTTGAGCAGAAGTACTACTCTATGAGTGGAAAATGCTGTTCCCAGAGACCATAGGGTGTTACAGGAAAATCACAGGGCCAGAAGTGGGAGGGATATCTTCCAGGGAGTTGGTCAGAGAGGTTCATGAGGCCCCCAAAACAATACAGGCTATTGCCAATGCTCCTGGTTGTCTACCAGAACTAGAGCATAAGGCCCTATTGCTAATAATATCACATGCTTCATTTGGATCAAGCTAAAACTGAACTCCCTGCTGGCTAGCTGTCATAGTGTTAGAAAGTGCTATGCAGCAGAGACGATTGACATGAAACACAATCTGCGGCCATGAGTAGGCTGACCACACCTCCTACTGGGAGGGAACAGCGAACCAACAAAGGAGCACTTGTGTAATGGAGGAACCTGGGCCTGGGGGAGACAATCAACAGCTTTCAAATTCGACCAATTTTCCACTCAGTGAGGGGGACCCCTTGTTTG
>PVHP010003083.1:0-82078 GCA_004024765.1 Zapus hudsonius | reverse complement strand
CTCCTCCTCCTGAGTGATCAGGACACGTGCTCCTACTCACAGCCTGGCTGCTTGCCGCCTTGACTGTCTTTCGGGCAGAGAAGCACCATACCTGAGTGCCAGAGAGGCACAGGTGTGCCTGCGCCACTCACACAGTGTACCACCTGCTGGAATCTTGGCGGAAGGCGGACTTGGGATGGGATCCATGGGAGAGACAGTCTGTGGCATAATTAAGAGGGAGCAAAACAGAAAACAAAACAATGTTTTCCTTCCTCTCTCTTTTCTACCACTTGCCCTAATTATTTTCCCACTTTAAAATTCTACATCAACTTTAATTAAGCTGGCCTCGGGCAGAGGAGTCTGGCAAACTTGGAGAAGTTCACTTGTTTATTTTCTTATCACTCAGCGATTGGATCTTCACGGCTCACTCTTTCTCTGTAAGGGGGGTGATGGCAGCTTCCAGTCTGTGGGGAGGGCTGGGGAGGGGACAGGTGCAGCTGAGAACTGGCTCTCTGTAGCGGTGCTCCACCTAAATCTATTGTTGGACAATTTGTGCTCAGATACTTTGTTTCCCGCCCTCGCTATGACCGCCTCTTGCAAGGTCAGGGTGTGATAGAGGAAGCAATTGTTAAGCAATAAAGATAACACTGAACGTGGGGGCCAGATATTTGGCTTTTGCTATTTATTCTTTGGGCACAAGTCATTCATACATTCACTCATTTGCTGATGCTCTCATTTATTCATTCACTCATTCATTCACTCATGCTCTAAATTATTCATTCATGAATTCTTTCACTCTTGTTCATCTCTGAACACTCTCTTCCATTCACACCAAAGGTACAAACCTATTTCTGTCCTCCCCATCAAGTTTCCATAAGCAAGTTCTTGGGCTCCTCTGAGCTTATTTCTTCATCCCTGCATCCCTGGATCACTTCAAGGACAAAATAAGAACCTGTAACTGGAAAGCAGTGTGGTCCTAGCTCAGCATGGCAACACTATGTGACACTTCTGGTGCCCCATCCATCATCAGGCATGGGTACTGGGTCAGTCTGAGTCTTTGTGTTTAGGAAAAAGGCAGCTATTCACAGGGCCAGAGATTCAAACTGAAGCCTGAAGGTCACTGAATTTCTTGATTCAGTAGAAGGCACTGGAACTGGGCTCTGAAGGAGCCAAGACACCAGAGTGGGTGGCTGGGGAGCTTATCATATTTCTGGGGTGCCTTGGGTTTGAATAAAAGGTTGAAATGGTGTCTGAGGCTCAGCCTGAGAAGTAGCTGGGGATAAGAGGCAGGCAGGTGTCTATTGCTAGGTCTGTTGGCAAGCAGTGTAAGAATGACAGAGGGAATGAGTGGATGAATGATGAATGAGTGGGTGATTGAACAAAGAAACAGTGAATGAATCAACTGGTTAGTGGACAAGTGAATGAACAAAAGAGTAGGTGATTAAATGAGCGGATGAATGGAGAAGCAGATGGACACGTGTTAATGAGTAAGAAAGTGAGGGATGGAGTGAGTACATAAGTAAGCAAAATCCTTAAGGATGTGGCTGGATAGGTGGATATAGGTAGACCACTGTGGATTGGATGAATTCACTAGAAATTGGCTGAATGAGTGGGTGAGGAGATACATGGGTAAGGGATTAAGGAAATGAATCGATGGGGCTGGAGAGATAGCTTAATTGTTAAAGATATATGCTTGCAAAGCCTGATGGCTTGGGGTTCAATTCTCCAGTACCCACATAAAACCAGACACACAAAGTGGCACATGTGTTTGGCGTTCACTTGCAGTGACCCATTCTCTCTCTTCTCTCTCTCTCTCCTTCTCTCTTAAATAAATAGGAAAAAGAATCAATGAATGAGGGGATAAAATGAATGCATGGTCCTATAAACGAATGAAGGAATGACTGAGTCATTTCAAGAATATATTAACTAGAGAACCTCTCAATGACTGGGCGAGTGATTGAGTGAGTCAATGTGTGACTCTGCTCCAGTCCCCACATGTGAAGGGTAAGGTCCACTTCGGGAGTCAGGAGGCCAGGAGGTACTGGGTTTCCTATGGGCACTTCTTCACCCTCCCCTTTCCTCAGGCAATAAAGTCCCCTGAGCACACTGACCAAGAGCAGCTGTTCTATTATGTAGATGAACAAAAAGGAACGTATGTGTATCCTTTACCTCTCCACCCAAACTGCACCCGAGCCATTGAAACGCAGATGTCAGTAAAATAACATATCTCTGGTGGCTTGTCTACCTGTCTCCCTCACTGCTGAGAAATAACTCGCAGCAGCAGGTTAAGCTGACAATAAACACAGGAATTGACTTCAGTGGGAATGAACTTGCTTGACTGTTGACGATGATGCCACTTTCGCTGTGCTTGCTGCTTGCTCAGGGTGGCTGTTTTGCATGCTTTTTTTCTCTCTTCATGGGATGAGGGACAAATGCCCCAGGTCGCTGAGCCAATGCAGCAGGTAGGCAGCTGAGCTGAGGCAGGTCCCACTGTCCTCAAAGGGCTTGGACTTGGCTTCTGTAATAAGAACACATTTTACTACTAAAAGGGCATTGGGGACAGAGTGGGGACTGGAGAGGCTCCTCCCCTCCTGCCCTCTGCTTGGATGGTTGGCAGAGATCATGTTAGGGCTGCCAGCTGCCTCCTTCCAGCCTGGCCTCTGGGGTGAGAGAGTACCCTTCCCCCATTCTCACCAAAGCACCCAGGAGAGCAGGCTTCAGAGTACAACCATGGCAGGCCCTAGGGTGGGACACAGAAGGACAGGATGGAGCTAGAGCCCTCTGGCTGAGTGGCAGCGTCCAGCCTGCCAGCACCTGCCCATCGGGCAGTCGGAAGGAGCTGACAGTAGGCAGCTTCGGCAGAGGGCACTCAAGTCCTAGGAATCTGCACTCCGCAGGCAACCGCAGGCTCTGCTCAGTGCTTCCCTGGGAAGCGGAGATCATGAATCTCGGTAACTCGAGCCCAGGGCCTCATCACTCACCATGATTGTGGGGGGACTGAGAGCAGAGTGGATCGGTCTAAACAAAACTCCAGCACAGGGGACTCGTCCAAATGAGCCCACTTGGCCACCCCTGGGGGCCCCCTCATTACCAGTACAAGCTAAGGGAGGTGCCTGGAGGGGTTAGGGGTGGTTGGGGGCTGACAGTGTAGTCCCCTTCTTCAGAGTCTTACCCTCACCCCACCCGTGAGCCAGTGGGAGACATGAATCTTGCTGGCAGGGACTTGGGCCAGCTCAGCCGTTTTAGGGTATGTTAATGAAATGCGGGAGCACTTGTCCTTTCAGACAGCGGCCCCTTTTATTTGGGAATGAAAAGCTGCATTAGTCTGAATGAGGTTTTGGAGGCCTCATAAATCCAGTGCTGGCTGCCTCGATGGGGAGCTGGGAGCCTAGGCTTGGCGGGTGGGTAGACTTGTTTACCAACAATTCCAAAAGCCAGGATTGGCGGCTCCCAATCTCCAGAGATTCTGCTTGAGATCCTGCCAGTCCCTAGTGCCTGCTGGTGGTGGGGACAGCCTGGAGAGACACCCAAGGACTCCAGGAGGACCACAGGCTTCTCCTGGAGAGTTAAGAGCACCTGAGCTCCCAGCTTGCTCTAGTGAAGGGCCTCAGCCCATTCTGTCCACAGTAGAGCCATGGCTGCCCCTGCTCAGCCCAAGAAGGGTAGGGCAGCACAGGGACAATGCTACAAGCTTAGCAGTCTGCATCTGTGTGTAAACCTGGGCTAATCACCCAGCACCTGGCACACAGTGATGACCAACACATGTTAGTAGAAAGAAGCAAGAGAGGGAGAGAAGGAGGGAGGGAGAGAGGGAGAAAGGGAGGTGGGAAGAAAAATCACATTCTAGCTGTGTGTGTCTTTGGACTTCTTGACTCCTCTGGGCTCAGACTCTCCATTTATTTAAAGGCTGAAAAAAAAAATAACAAAGTCCCTGTCAGGGTGGGTCACGGAGAGGACTGAGTGACATGACACTTACAAGACAGTGAGCACTTTGTCTGGAACAAACACACAGAAATGTGATAAATACAATTGTCATTGCTGCTGTTTTTGTTGTGTGAGGCTCGCTACCCTCCCCCAGACTGAGGGGGGAGGTAGAGATCAGGCTGCTGTCAGTCTAGGGACACAGTGGTTTGCAGCTGGATCCAGAGGAAGACCCACCTCTGGGTTGAGGGTAACAGCTTTCACCAGACATCAAGGTTCCAGTGGGGCTGCCAAATCTTGCCTGAGTCCCCAGCCTCTGCAGCAGGGTGGTCATCCAAGCCCTAGCACAGCTCCAGCTAGCTGAGGAACCTCAATCAACCTGAGAGGGGCTGGGATGCTTGCTTCCTGGGGGTGGTGAGGAGACTTGTGTGGCAGGCCACACTCTCACCCGGGGGAGACCTCAGATTTCATATCACTGTTCATTCACTTCTCCAGTACCATTCTCATGCTTGCTAGCTTTCTGGGAACCTGCTCTTCCCCTTCCCCACCCTCCTGCTGCCCCTCCCTCAAGCCACACCTCCACCTTTCTGCAGCTGGTTTCTTGCTAAGCCACTTGTCCCCTGCAACCTGCCCTACTCATGTCAAGGGGCTGCTCTGCCAAACAATCCATTCAGAATTAGTCAGCCTTGAGCACTGGTGGCCTTTTTAGCTGTGTCCTTGGCCCAAATTCAGACCTCTTTCCGAGTCTCCATGAGGGCATGGAATTCTCTTCCTTAGAAAACAACCAGGCCTTTTTGGTTCCTTGGGGCAACCAAGCCAGCTGTGAAAGCTGATGGCAGGCAAAGGACGGCAGTGAGTCTCAATGAAGAGGCTCCTAGCTGTATTCTGGGGCCCTGTGCTCCCCTCTCTTGGATGCCTCCCTGCTGGGCTCACAGGGCCTTTCTATTCTTGCTCTCTAAGGAAAGGTGGCAGTTGCCTCTTCTTTGGCTACAGTCTTCGTATCTGTCCCTCTGGTCTTTGGCCCGTTACCCTTGCCAGCGGCTGCTTGGGAAATGGAATGGCTCCTCCACATACCAGGGTGAGGGCTGCCCGTGTATGGCCAAGAAAGATAAGGCAAAACCTCCATTTGCCAGGAGCTCAAGGAGAACGCCTGGAGAGCAGGGCACACATCCCTTGCTTTACAGAGGGGAAGCCTACGATCCTTTCTTCCTCAGGCCACAGTCCGCTACTTCGGATGGAAAAGAGTGTCCTTCTAATTGCCAAGACTGGCCATGCAGCTATAGTCACACCCTCAAACCATGCTACAGTCTCTTGTGCCCAGACAGAGAGAAAGAAAATAAGGCAAAATGAATAGTCGGGTAAGAGCGCAATGCATATCTATTTGTAAGAAAATTAAAGATTTGCTCTTCAGATGTTGGGGGCCATGCTCTTACCAGACAGCTGGCAAATGGGAGAGATTGGAAATGATAGAAGAGATCAAATTATTTAAATGAGAAAAATAAATTCACACACAGCCTAGCCGCTGCTCGGTGACAGATCCGTTTATTTATCTACTGTATCTGTACTGCTTTGTCTCTGTCAAAAAGGTCATTAAACTCGCCTAGCTGCGTAATTCGCAGCCTCCTGCTCCAACCTCGCTCCACAGCCCTTCGCTTCCCCAGACAGCCAGCGCTACTTGAAAAAAAAATTATTGATAATAAACATTTCTTTTTTAACCCTTTCAGCTTGCTCCCCTGCGGGTCCCACTCGGTCCCACGGAAAATCAGTTTCTCAGGAGGAATCCCGGGAGGGGGCTCCAGTCCCTGCTGCGTAGTTGCGGAAGACTGCTGAGAAGGAGCGGCTGCAACTCCCTTGGCCCTCCGAAGCCTAGGCTTTGGCGGTCTTTCTCCGCAGCCCACGCAACGATGCTGTGCGCTCAAGTCTTCCCTTCCATTCAGAGGGTCTGGCCTGGTGTCTTCCCTCCCCCCCCCCGTTAAAGTCCCGAAGATCCCCATGTCCAACACGGACACTTTTCTGAATTTTATCTCCCTCAACCTCAGTCCCTAACCCCCAGGTCCAGTCCTGTTGCCACACGGGCTAGAGCTAGGGAGGGAGACCAGCTCGCGGTCAGTCTCCAGCCGCCGCCGTCCAGCCAGCGCCGGCCGCGTGGGAGCTGGAAAGAGGCGAGACTCCGCAGACGGCGGGCTCCGGGGCTCGCGGCTCCCGGCGGGCGCATCTTCTCCAGCTGGTCGAGCCGCTGGGCCGTCGCCGCCGCCGCCTTCTCCCAGCTCGCGGTGCCAAGCTCCCGCGCTCCACGCTCGGCTCCCGGGCTCCATGCCCTCCTCGCAGTGGAAGGGACTGGGGGGCGGCGGGGCAGATGGGGACGTCTGGGCAGCAAGGAGAGTCTCGGTCCTTCGGGCGTCCCTCCCACCTCCTCAAACCCGGTCCAGGGTCCCCTTCCCCACCCCCTGCGCAGGTGTGAGAGCGCGAGTGTGCGCCTGGGCGAGTGTGAGCGGGAAGTGTGCGCGGGGGAGTGCGCGGAGGGAGCGCGGGCGGCGGGCGGCGCGGGAGGCGGGAGGCAGGGCGCGGGGGAGGGGGTTGGGAGGGAAGTGTGTGCGCGCGTGCAACTCCACTCCGGGGCTTTGTGCGAGCCCGGGCGATAGCATCGGCGGCGGCTGGAGGAGGAGCGGCCGAGAGACGCGTGCAGCCCGCCCGCCCAGCGCCCCGCAGCCGGGGCAGGTGGGGAACCCGCGCGGGAGCCGAGCCGACGCGAGCCGGAGCCACAGCCGAGTCCGAGCGCAGCCCCGGGTGGAGCCCAGGAGCCTCGCTCACGGGCGGCCCGTGGGCGGCAGCCAGGCGGGGCGGCCCCCCAGTAAGATGTGCGCAGCGCCGCGGGGCGCCCCCCACTCGCAGCGGCGCTCGGGAGCCCGGCGACTGGGCCAGGCGGCGCCTCGGGGGCTGCTGCGCGCCAGCGCCTAGAGCTGCCGCCCCGGGGAGCCCGCCACGGCCGCGCCCCGGGCACGCTCGGCGGCGCCCAACGATGACCGCTCCCTGGCGGCGCCTCCGGAGTCTGGTTTGGGAATACTGGGCCGGGCTCCTCGTGTGCGCCTTCTGGATCCCAGACTCACGCGGGATGCCCCACGTCATCCGGATCGGTAAGGGCTCCTTGGAGCCGGGGGTCTCTGCGCGCCCGGGCGGGAACGTGGGGGGCTTCTGAACGCGATCCCCAGATATTCCTCCTTCCCCCCAGCCTTTCTCTAGGCTGCCCGGGGCCCCGTGACTACCTGGAGCTCCTCACCGGGAGGACAAAGTTACAAAGCCAGGGTCGCGGGCCTTACTTATTGGGGAGGAGGCAGCGGGCCGTGGTGGGCGAGGGGCCACTGGCGCGCTCCGGGGAGCGCAGACCTGGCAGGAGGGTAGCGAAGGGTTCCAACCCCCAACCCGCGCCTTGGGTGAATTTCGCCGTGACTGTCAGCACCACTGGTCCCTGAGCGAGTTCTGGGACCAGCTTCCGCGCAGAGTGGGAGCCCTGGGGAAGGCGCCAACTTCTATCTTCCCTCGTCGCCCCCCGTGGGCGCTTCGCTCCCAGCTCGGGCACCGAGCAGCCGCCGAGCACTGGAGCGCAGAGGTCGCGATCGCGTGCCGAGGACAGCGGGTCTCCTCGCCCAGTAGCCGCCCTCGGCCTCGGCGATCCTCATTCGGCCCCGTTGCGCGGGGCAGGAGAGGGACAGTCCCCCGTTGGTCGGTCAGGCTGGTACCCCCCCCCCCCCGGGCCCAGGCCTCTCTTAACCGGGGACCACGGAGATGGAAAGATAGGAGCGAAGGAGGCCGCGGAGAGCAGCCGGCGAAGACAGCCAAGGGATGCGAGCGTTTTTTTTAAAGTTAGCCGAAATCCCTCCGCAGCTGTCGGCGGCTGGCGGTCTGCGCGCGGCTTTCTGGGGCTCCGGCTTCTCCGCGTCTTTGGTCGCCGCTGATTCTTACTCGGAGCTTTAACTTTGTTGTGGCCGCCCAAAGCACCCCGCGGGCTGCGCTCTGGGTTGGACCGGAGCCCATGCGTATCCCACGCGGCCTGCGGGACTGGAGCGGGCTGGGCCAAGCGGGAGCCTAGGTCACGGTCATGGCGGGCTCTGCTCTCGCATCAGGCCAAAGACCTGGGCCACCTGGGCTTGTGAGGCATCAGGGTATGGTGCAAGGCCAGGAGTGCTCTGCCCAATGGGGCCACCTTCCTTCCTAGCAACTCTCGTCCAGGAGAGGACTTCGGTGGGTCCACAGCGGTGTGACCAGGGTGTAGGGAACCCATGTTGAGTTTGGGTTTCTGAGTTTCTCGGATTTTCCTAAAAGGTAGTTGGAAACCTCAGAGGGTCTGTCCCCTTGCTGGCTATATTCCTGAAGCCAGACCATCTTGAACTCAGTGTGTGAATGGGAGCAGAACACAGTTATTGGCTCAGCCCACGCTGGGGTCTTTCAGTGTATGCCCAGGACCCTGGAAGGAACACACACCCTGAGGAGGCAGAGGCCAGGCACCAGAGGGTACTCTGGGGACAGCCCTTACAGTCAGGCTTAACCCTTTGCAGTCCAGGCTTCTCCAGGCTAACTAAAAATGTGTTCTATCTCTGTGCTTTTGGCCACCAGTCCAGGGACAGGTAGACCCTCAGTAATGGATCAGCATTCCTTTATTCTTTCATTTGTTCTGCTTTTTTTTTGGGGGGGGACCTCCATGGTATGACGTCCTTGGGAGAAAAAATGGGGACCTTACACCCTAAGGATTCTGTATGTCCATCCCATGCTTCATGAGTCCCTCTTCCTCTACAGGGTGAGATGGGTATGCTCCCAACTCAGCCTCAGAGATGGACATCCTTGGAGGCCCAACTCGACAGGAGCAAGTGAGCACAGCCCCAGAGAGATGGGCTGACCGGTCCTCATGTGCCCCATGTCACTATGGAATTGAACTGGGCTGTGGGCTCCCCACTACTCTGAGGAGGTGCACACCCCCAAATCTGCTGCCCTTTCTTAGGCATGTAGAGTAATAGTGCAATTAAGAATGGCAGAGCCCTCCTCTCTTCTAATCTTTGTATTAAGCCCCAGGATTAATTAGTGTGTCGGCCCAGGCCATTTATATCCAAGAGCCCTGCCCCATTTGATTCCCTGCCTGAGGACAGGGGTGCTGTGCCCATGCCAAACGTGACTGCTGGAGCCGGGCCAGCATGAGTGGAGGATGGGAGGCTCCTAGGCCTCTGGGCTTCTTCAGAGCAGCCTGGGGAGCTGAGCTTCTGTCTCTCTTGGGCTTGTGCATGAACCCCAGCTGGAGCTAGTGGGCTACTATGTATGGGTGGCACTTGAGTACCAGGAGAGGGATAAAGAGAATCTCATACTGCAGCCCTAAGATGCTTCCTCGGACCCGTTACCATCTCTTTTTTCCATCCCTCTTCCCTCCCCAGGATCTGAGGGTTCTGGCTGGGGTTGCAGGAATTGAGGCCTGGGAAATTGGGCTCCAGAGCATACCCTGCTTCTACCACAGAGCTGGCTAAGCTTGGAGCCAAATCCCTTCTCCAGCAGCAAGGCGTCGCTGAGCATCGGCCCAGAGAGGGTTTACCTGCAGGTGCAAGACCAGGCTCTCAGGACTGAGGAGAGGAGCTTGGGACCCGCCCCCTCTCTTTGTGCCCTTTTTGGGGTCTGAAATTTCCTCTTAGACAAGGAGATGGATAGCTCAGCAGTGTGACAGAGTGTTCAAACAATCTGTCTTGAATAGATGAATTGCATTGCTCTGTCTTTTTGTAATTGTGTCTATCAGAGGGAGAGGTCAAGGCATTGATTGCTTGGATGGTTTGCAAGTAACAAAGGAGAGTGAGAGAGAGAGCGAGGGAGAGAGAGTAATTGGATTGTAGTCTGCAGAAAAAATGATCATTGATTATTTTATATGAATATGTGGAAGATGTATTCTGTGTGTGATTATCAAGGATTGCCACTGAAGCTTTGCAAGGCATATTCTGCATTTTATTATTATTGTTGTTGTCGTCGTCATCATTATTGTTGGATGGATCCTTACGGCAAGCTGTTTGATACAGGGTCTTCTCAACCAAATAGACTTCAGTGATCTCCAGTGGAGGTGTGGACTTCCTTCTGCATGACCTGGAAGCCTGAAGTGAAAGGGTGCTAAGCCTTGAGGTGGGGGGCCAGAGGCTGGGTTTTCAGCTGTATGTCCTGCCAGTTTATTGGACCGCTTTGATCAAATCATACTTATCCACTCCCCTCCTCAATTCCCCCATATGTAAACAACTTGGCTGGAATATCCTGTGTTATCAAAGTTCCCTTTAGTGCAGGGTGGAGGGAATGGTTAGTGTCACTGTGGGTTTCATGGTTATCTCTTCCCTGGGATTACAGATGTACAGGAGGATGGAGGGGTAGCTCGGAATGTGAAAGTGGGAACCAGGCAGTGGTGGCGGCAGCTGGGGAAGCTTGGCGAGCCTTCTGGGTGACAGGAGCTCCGTGGTTGGTGGTGATCTCTGGCCAGCCAGCAGAGATTCAAAGCCAAATGACTGCAGAGACATAAAGCAGGTGTTTGGGGCAGGGGAGGGAAGGGCGGGCCCACTCTGGACTCTCAGATCCATACACAGAGAACTGGCTGTGAGGTACAAGGTCCCCAGTGTGCTGGGGTACAGCAGGCAGCAATCAGCAGCCCCTCCCCCAGAGTCCCCAAACTAGTGCCATCTGGGAGTCCTTGCCTCAGTTTACCCACAACACCCTGAACACTCTGGAGTTTGGGAGCCAGTGGGTGTAAACCGATGGGAAATTGAGTGAGTGGTGAGGCGCTGAAACACTACGCAGTACAGGAGCAGACACTGAATGACGATCAATAGGGCTTCCCCCTGGAAGGAAATAGCTTCAGACAAGACCTGGGAGTGGCCCGAGGGGGGGCTGGCCTTGGAAAGCATTAACTTGAGGAATTTCTGCCTCCACTTTTCAGCCCAGCTGTTCCCTTCAGCCCAGGCTTCCTGTCTCCTTCAGCTGGATTGTAATTTCTTCTTGACACTGTCTCACTGCGCTAAAGAGGTTTTTTTTTTTCTTTCTTAACATCAGGATGACCTGAGGTCTTTAGAGGTGGTTAATGCCAGGTGAGCCAGGCCAGGTTAAGCTTCTCCAAGGTCACCTGCATCCCCCACTCCCTTTACTGCATGATGGACTGGGTTTTAGAAGTCCCTCCCACTGTGCTGTTTTGCAAGGGATTAGCGGACCTCCCCTTTACTCCTTACCTCTACACAATGCAAGGCTGTTTGGCTGATTTTTGGATCCTTTGTGTGCCTGTGTGGTGGTGGGGTGCTGTGTTCACAGATACTGCGTCCCAGACCTAGAAACGACTCCTTACAGGGGCAGAAGGCACAGGTGCCTCTGTGAGGGTTAGAACTCCCCCCTTCTCTTGCAGAAGGTGCAAAGCTGATGTAGGTGAGGCTGCAGGCTTGTGGTGGTCTTGCACTGGGAGATATGTGCTCCATAGCTGGAGCCAGTTCTAATCCACTGAGGACAAGCCCTTACCTCGTCCTCCCTGCAGCCCCAGTCCTACCCTGCTTGCTCAGGACCCTCCAGAGGCCACTGAGATTTGATGATTCACACCAATGGATCAAGCAGAGGGGCTCGGAAGGGGGTCCCCTGGTCCTGCCTGGCAACAGAGAAGACTGACATCCAAGAACAGGGCCCTCCTCTGGGGCCAGCATCCATCGGACCTTGGCTTGTGCTCCGGAGGCAGAGGACTGGTACTGATATAGCCGGGGCTGGTACCTTGTTTCCTAGAGTGCCTTTCTCCCAGGTGCTGATTTCCTTCACAGCAGCACCAGAGGGCAGTGTGTCTGTGCTCAGATGGCCGTGGAGGCTCCTACCTGAGGCCCCACTGGGTCTGGAGCAAAGCCACAATAGAAAACCCGCGACAATGCCAAGGCCACAATTTATCCAGACCTTTACTAGCTGCCAGACTGTGTTGAGTACCTTCCAAATAGCAATGAATAGTGAAGGGTGTGGGGATAGCAAGTGCCCAATCAAGGGAGTTGCAGAGTTTTTCTTGGCAATGCTGCAAGCATTCTCCCCACTTTGCAGATGGAAAAACCAAGTTGGGTGAACTCACTTGCCCAGGATCATGTAGCCAGGAAGTGGTAGGGGAGGATTGGAGCAGCGGTCAGACTGCCTTTGGAGCTAAGTCTGCTCAGCTAGCTCTGTAGTCAGCGGAGGAGAGGACAAAAGGACAAACGCAGGGTAGTACACCCATGTTTCTGGGAGCTGAGCATGCTTTTAAATGGTTCTAGGTCTCTGGTGGCTGAACCTGAACCCATCATTGGTCCAGGCTTGTGTGACCTGCTATGGGGAATGGATGGCTGGATGGACTCTGCCAGCTTTAACCCCGTCAGTGCCCGTGTTTGCTGTCAAGCTGGCCTTGTTCGTGAGCTGTGTGTTGTGTTAGGGTCGCTTCCTTCAGTAAAAAGGAATGCATGTGGGACACACTCATACTTTTTAATACCACCTTTGGTCTTGGCTTCTGGATTCTGTCCAGGACTTTAATCCAAGCCCTAAGTAAAGGCTGGATTCTTCCTAGCGTGTGGCCCATCCACTCCCCAGAACTCTCTCTGTTCCAGGGTCTCCCAAACACCAGTCTGGCCTCAAAGACATTGTCCAAACTCTGAACGCCCTGGGTCCTTAGTGTGTCTCTTTCACCTCCAGACCCCACCTCCACGAGCTGGCAAGGGAAGGTGGCTGGGCTCTCTTTGTTCTTTCTGTTCTCCATCATCTTTCTTTTCCTACCCAGTCTCGTCCTCTCTTCTCTCCCAACACCCTTTCCAGGCTATTGCTACTTTTCATGGTCGTTCTATTTTTAAGAGTCCCCATCTTCTAAATGGAGCCTGTCTGGTTAGGAGCTAATAAGCCTGGTGGGCAATGTATGGGGGATGGTGGTGGCTTCTAGGGATAGTCATTCTGCTAGTTGGCATGGCTGCTCTGCTCACTAACTGCAGCAGTGACAGATTTGGTCATGGCAGGGATCCTGTTATTTTCTGGGGCCTCTGTTTCCCTGTCTGCAAAATGGGGAAATGGAAAAACATCTCTGTCCTGGGCTCAGAGAGTTGTGATATCTTTTCAAAAAACAAAAATCTCAAGATCTCTATGTCTTCTTGCTGCTACACCAGCAGTCTGAGAAAGTCCAGCTCATAAAGTAGACTGAGGCTAGGATAGGGAGGTGTCAGAGTTTAAGGAGGCTCCCAAAAGGTAGGGAACCTGTGCTTGCATGACTAATGGCAACAGTGAGCACCTCCTTAAATGCTGACCTGGCCCCTTCTCAGGCTCTGCTCCTCAGTTGCAGCTTTCTTGGGATGAGTGGTACTTGGCAGTGAGACCGAATTCTACCGTAGTAGGGTTTGGAGAGGTGACTAGAGGGATGGACAGAGCACTGGAGTTGGAGATGACAGGTTGTTTTGATTTTACTAGTCTTCCCCTTTTGACCTCACACCAGCCAGGCCACAGAACCCTCAGAGCCACCCCTTCACCCCCACTTTGTTTTATTGTCTTTGAAATTACCTCCAGGGCTCTGCTGCCTCTCCTCCAAGGCTGGCATTTCCTTCTCACAGCTCAGTCTCCCCCTTTCTTTGCTTCCCTTGACCTTTATACCTTGTTTGCTAGTGTTATTGACCTTGGCTGTGCTTGGGCTTGGAAAAGGATCTGGGTTTTATTTAATGTGTGTATGCATGCCACCTGCTTTAGACAAGGAACTGCCCAAGGGTGCCCAGGCCATCCCTCCCCCATCACTTTCAAGAATCAGAATGGGTATTTCAGAAATGATATTTTTCATGGTGGCTACGATGGACTTTTTTTGTTCCTTCAAGTTTTCACATAGAAATCAGTCTGGGTCTCACACATGTGATATCCGAGCTTGCTTGTAGATTTATTTTTCTTGGTGTCTCAAACTATTCGGGTGTCTTGGATTTGATGAAATGCGGCTGATCTCTGAGGTGTGTGTACTTGCTGTGTGACCTTGGGAGAGTCACTTCTCCTCTGAGCCTCTCTTTCCTCATCAGTGAGATAGAAGGATTAATATTAGGTAGGATTCTATCCCAGTGTTTTTGACCTACAAAACTTTGCATGGTTGAGCCTTATAGTACTCATAGGGGCACTGTGAGGATTAAAGGAGATCCAGTGTGTAAAGCTCTTCACACGGAGCCTGATGTTTAATAACTGTAGGGCAGAAAGCAGGGTTTTCCAAGGGCGGAGGCTGTGCCTCTCCCATCAGATTCAGCTTCTACGCTCATGCTTTGTGCTCATGCTTTGTGCTTTGTGCACACGCAGCTTGGCATGTGGCATTCGCATTTCTCACAGACCAGTGTGCTCCAACATGGAATAGGCAAGTCCAGCCGCTGTGCCAATTACAAGAGCAAGAGAGGTGCCCTTCCTAGGACACTCCTGGACCATTATTTATCACGCACCTGCAGCCTGGGGCACTGCGTTTGCATTTGCTGAGATTTAATTGAAATCCTTTTTTTTTGTTCAAATGTGTTCAGAGTTGGGAGGACCCTGGAGATCATGAAGGGATGCTCTGAGAGGGCTGGTCTGGGGATTCTGATTAGCCAGCCCCTTCCTAGATACTGAGCTTAGTGATCTCATTTTCTGGACAGGCCAGTGGGGACTACAGAGGGTCTGTGCTGGAGGCTGGGTGCCAGGGGACAGGCCCTCTGGACTCTTTCAGGAGTCATCAGGTAATGAAGGCCCCAGAAAGAGCTTGGAAGGAGAGAGTCTGTGGTGATCATATTGGATGAGAGATAATGAGCCCAGCAAGATCCGGGGGGAGTGGCGCGCCTCCACTTCAAATCCTTTGGTGTCCTGCTGAATGGTGGTTAAGGACAGCAGAGGGAGAAAAAGAGTGAGGAGCTAAGATTTCTGTTTGTCAAGTGGGTTCCCGATCCATAGGAGACAATTAAGTCTTGAGCTATTCAAGAGACAGATGCAGACAGGCTGCTGCTGATGGAAGGGGGTTCATAGAGTTCTCAGAACCACCGCAGGGTTGAGCTCTTTAAATATGCCAACGAGGGAGACCTCTGCAAAGCCTTCCTGCCTCTGTTTTGCAGAGCTGAAAAATGCTATTCCAAAAAGCTGCCCAATTGGGCAGAAAAGCAGGAGCAGGGAGCCAAGGACTTCCCAGGGCTGGGAGCATCACGTTTCCTGTCTGCAGTGAAGAATCACAGAATCCAGGCTGCAGAGATCTCTATGGGTCATTCTAGGTCTCTGCTTCTCCAACCTCAGCATGCACCAGAACCACCCGGGAGTGCTCCTTCAAACAGCCTGCAGAGCCCCACTCCAGAGCTGAGAGTCAGTGGGTCTAGGGTGAAGCTTAAGGATTTGCATTTTTAATAGACTTCCAGATAAAAAGGATGCTGCTGGTTTGAGAACCACACTTTTGTTTGTTTTGAGATAGGGTCTTTCACTCTGTAGCCTAGGCTGACCCTGAACGATCTGCAGTCCTCCTGCCTCAGCTTCTGGAGTGCTTGTTCTAGCTCGGTGAGGACCTCCCTACATATAAGGGGCCAGTCAATTTGTATCTGAACACCACCTGTCACTGAAAGGATTCCACTTCTGGTCTCTGCCCATTTAGTTACTTATTTTTGATTTGTGTATGTCTGCATACGTGTGTGTGTGTGTGTGCGCACACACACTTGTTTGCACACCAGGGCTTCTTGCCACTGCAATGGAACACCAGATGCCTGCACCACTTTTTGTATCTGGCTTACATGGGTGGCTTGGGAATTGAACCCAGGGCCAACAGGATTTGCAAGCAAGCACCTTTAACCACTGAGCCATCTTGCCATCCATTCTGTAATGCAAATGTTGAGTTATGGTTTTCCCTTGGAAAGCTAATGTGTCTCCCTGTAGCTCTGAGAAAACAATATAACCTGGACCTTGAGAGCCTGGCTTCTGGAATCCATCTGTTTGGGTTTCAAGTCTCTTCCTGCCTTCCTGGCTGTGTGAATTTGGGCATTTTTAGCCCAGAGTCATCATGTACTCTCTCTAAGTCTAGATTTCCTCACCTGTGCCACGGGGAGAAGAGCTTTCTTCTTAGGGAATTGTTGAAGCCCTCAGTGCATTTTTTGCCATCTAGCATTGCAAATAAAGCTCACAAGTCCTAGACTCCAATAGTCTAATTTTAATACTTTCCAGTTATGTAATCTCAGATGAACTATTATATCTCCCTCTCAAAATACTAATAGTAACAGTAGTACCTGTCTTGTGGTGTTTTGGTAAGGATTAGGTGAGTCAATGTACATAGTGTGCTTAGAATTCGGTCATGGTAGGCACTCAGTAATTGCTACCCCTTCTTCTACTGCTATGATCATTCTGCCCCCTGATTCTGGTCAGGGTGTGCCCTTGCCCTGCCCTATGGACCTGATGAATGTAAAGAAATTTCTTTGTACAAAAGATGTCCAATCCCACCAGCAAGGTGTTGAGAGCTGGCACTATACTGCTTATATACTGCTTATTTATTTAAACCAGTAAGTAAGCTTATCACCTCCTTGGATCTTAGCTTTGGTCTCTGATAATATAACCTCTGGTTATTTCAGGCTTTTTAGCGGCCATTTCGCTCTATTGATCTGCACGGACCTGATGGTCTCATGAGATCATGAGGTCTCTTCCCCACACATCACTGCTAATCTGTAACTTCTCTCCTCCTCCTGTTGGTGGTTGAACTTCTGAGCCTCGGGGCAGGCCTGTCATTTATACTCTGTGAGTTCTGTCATTGCATCTTAAGGTAGCTGTTTTTGTTCATTGCTTCTGGACTGTTCCCATGGCTCCATTCTTGGAAGGTGGCATGAAGTCCCCGTGGCTTCCCTCCTGGGGTTTGTGATAGAGATGAAATGTTCTGAGCAGTGAAGAACTGGCACTTCCATTCTGTTGTCTAGTGTGTCTCATAACATAGGAGCCTTGGGTGAGCGTGTCTTTCCTTACTTCAGCTGTGTCTGTCATGTGCAGGGCATGGCTGACATCAACATCTGTTGGGCTAAGCAGGTGGTCTTGGATCCATTGCCTATTGTTAATCAGCTCTAAACAGGCACTGGCTTCCTTGCACCTTTAGGGAAGATGGCTCCGTGGCCATCATCAGTGGACTTCAGTGGCCATCTTTCCATTTCTCACTCCCTCTTTCCAAGTACTGAATGCCAGGAGCCCCCACAAGGCTCTGCTCCCTTCTCCTCTCTGTTTTTATTTTTTTATTCTCTCTCTCTGTTCATCTGTGCGTGTGCACATGTGTGTGTATTCAGTACAAGTGGAGGTCTGAAGACATTTGGTCCTATCCTCAGAAACATCATCCACTTCCTTCGAATCAGTCCCTTACTGGTCTCAAGTTCACCAGTTAAGCTAGACTGGCTAGCCAGCAAGCTCCAGGGATCCTCTTGTCTACACCTCCCCAGTGCTGGGCTTATAGGTCCACACCATCATGTATGGGTACTTGGTACTGGTGATCAACTGAGACATGCTTGGGGGACAGGCACTTATCAACTAAACTTCCTCCCTAGCCTGGCTCTGCCTTTCTAGATGACAACTACTCACATTCATGAGAATATATATAGAGAGAAACAACTGGAGAGATGGCTTAGTGATTGAGGCATTTGCCTGCAAAGCAGAAGGACCCGAGTTCAATTCCCCAGTACCCATGTAAAGCAAGAGGCACAAGGTGGCACATGTGTCTGGAGGCCCTGGTGTTCCCATTCTCTCTCTCACTCTCTCTCTCTCTCTCTCTCTCAAACAAATAAAATAATAATTTTTTAAAAGAATATTTTTTTCTCCAGGAAACCATTTTGTACCTCATCCCCCTCTGCCTGTCCCCCAAGCCCCTTGCACATCCCTTATTATCAAGCTCCCTGTATTCTTGTTTTCGTTTACCTCAGAGATAGCGCTGTGCGGGCATGAACCACAGCTGGCTTGTTCTCTTCATCCCGCACATCTAGCACAGTTTGTACATGGCTCATCGTAGATAGTGAGTAAATATTTGTTGAGCAAATGAACGCATTGATGAATACTGTCACGTGGATGGAAGACCCAACTGCCTTGTTATTTATTTCAACAACCTTTTTCTGTTTTGCCTCCAACGATGTCATGACGGGATGCTCACATTCCATCCAAAGTTAAGGAATTCATGATGTCTTTGATATTCTTCTGACATGCCTGGTTGGCCACTTTTGTTCCAAGACCAACTCCATCTAGTCTACTTGGTTGAGCTGCAGTGTCTGGGGACGTGAGCCCTTCCTTTCCAAGCCTGGCATGGGACAAAGTCCACCTGCCATCTGCTGTGTGTCATGATGACTCTTGAGAGAAGCAGAGAAAAGACTTGAGCTGCTGCCATGAACCTCCCGTCTTTGTGGACCTTCCTCCTCCTCCTTTCCACTTGCTCCTTCTGCCTCTCGGCTGCTCTTCTCAGCTTGGTCCTCAAAAAGCTGATCACTCAGGACAGCTGGCAGGCACTACTGCTAGTCATAGATCAGGCACCCCTCTACTCCACCTTCACCACCTTGCTGGATCCTGTTAGGATGTGTAGATGACAGGTTGACATGACATCTATGACCAAAGTTCAGCAGTCACCTCGGAGATCCGAAATGAGTGCACTCAACCCAATCCATTTAACCTGCATCAGTCCTCCTGGGTGCTAGAAGTGAGTGTGTGCACTGGTCAGAGATCCAAGTGAGTCCTCAAGCTGGAATTCAGCAGCTGTTCTGTTTCAAGCCTGATGAGTGACAGTCTTCCTTCAGATCAGTGGGGAAGCTGAGTCCTTTTGTGATAATCCACTGTAGCAGTTATCTTCTCATTGTTGGACAAAATACCCAACCAGAAGCAGCTCATGGGAGGAAAGGGTTTGTTTCAATTTCCAGTTTCTATGGGAAATTTCATCACAGAGAGGAAAGCATGGCACAAACAAGAGAGCAGGACATCACATCTTGTCACATCAGCTGAGAGGGAGCAGTCAGCACAAGCTAGCTAAGGAGCCTGATATCCACAGCAGCGAGAAGGAAGTGAGCAGAGAGAGCTAGCTTCTCGTGAAAACCGTCAGGCTGGATCTATCCCCACACACCTCCAGCAAGGCTCCACCTCCCAAAGACTTCACCAGCTGGGGATTGAATATGAGGCTGAATCACAAATACACAAGGCCATGGGGGACATGTCACATTCAAACTACCATTTCCTTGATCCTGACTGGGTGAATCTGCCTACCAGAACAATGTAGCTGAGAGTAACACAAGTTTACAGTGAAGTCAGTCTTACTTCCTCTCCTAGACATAGCAGGACTGAACTGTCCCCCACCCCAAAGCCAGGCTCTCCCCTTCTCTTGTGTCCCTTCCTGGGGAAACATGATGCACCAGGAGCTGCAAGAGCCTGTAGTCCATATGGCCATTTTTCCTGCTCCATTTAATAGAAGTGACAGATGTCTATTTTACTTGTCTTGTAACATCAAATCAGTAAATAAAATATGGGTGAGTTCACAGGTTCAGCTGAATTATAGCTGGTCCACGGAGACTGAGGGCTGGGGTGGGGTGGGCTTTGAGTCCCTGGTTTCTTATAAAAGAAACCAAGCCTTGGATCTTCTTCCTTAATCTAGAAAGTCTGTTTGTGTGGGTAGGGTCCAGATAGGGTCATCACATTCGATGCTCTTGAAGTCCATCAAGGAACTGGGACACTAATAGAGGCACCACAACTGTTGTAGCTGCAAAAAAATGGTCTCTGTCCTCAGTGATCACAGATCAGGATCCTGAGAATATAGCAGGGGGAATGACCTGTGTTATGTCCCTTGGTTATTCATGGGAAGAACCACACAAAAACAAGCATTCCTGGGACCTCTGTCTATTGAGAAGAGCCCATTTACCTTCCTCTATACATGTGTATGTGTGATAATTTGAAGCTTTAATTTGTAGGTTTATTTATCTTACTGTATGTTCTCAGCTGGTTTCAAACTCATGAAGCTCCAGTGGTACTTACTCCTGTCTCTGTTTCTGGAGTAGCTGGGGCTACAGGGCCATTCTAGCATCCTGGTTAAATGAGCAGTCTTAAGAAATCAACACAGACTAGTCTTTTCCCCGTGTGGAAGAATACCCTTGGAACATATTCCCACAGTGAGAAAATGCAGATTGGATTTGTATAGGTTTACAAAAACTCCTAAGGGATGGGCCTGTGTGACTCCCTGAGGGCAAGAAGAGCTAAAGGCCTGTGTGACTCCCTTGACCCTGAGTTCAGCACCTCGGAGAGCATCCCACCCCCAGGCTGGGGAACACAGCCATCTGTGGTTTGCTGACTCTTCTTTCTAGAAGGGGTCCTGTGGCTATTGTAAAGCCTCACCACTGAGGTGGTCCATTTCCTAGTGCTGTTCCTCTAGGGCTCTGGTATTCACAAACCAGACTGGGTCTTTACGAGGCACACAGCCCGATAGGAAGAGAAAGAACTGTTCCTGGTGCTTGTTCAAACCCCGTAATGCAGTGTTAAGGAAGATTGAGCTTATGGATAGAGTTTCCCCTTTTTTTCCCTTCCACATAAATTGTTCTTAAATCTTCGGCGCCTTGTACGGCTTGTCTGCTAGGGAGCAGTAGCAGATGACAAAACGAGTGAACATTCCATTGTCAGATATCACACCTGATACCGAGCGCCTTTGCTCAGCTTGTCGGAGTCATCTTTCACATTGCATTTGGTAAGTGGGCTTCTGTAATGTATTTTTATCCTGCTAAATGCGATTTCTTAAAAGTATTTTCTGTGTTATTATTTCCTGAGCCACGGAGCCCTGCACATCTATAATGGAACCTTATTCTCTCGCTAATAAATAAAATTACCATTCGTTTAGGTGATGAGAAATAAATGTGTCACAGCTTGGTGGCATTTCCCCAAAGAGCCCAAGATCCAGGTGCTCCACCACCTGGATGTGTTGGAGAAAGCTGTGTTGAGGGTGAGGAGTGACAGAGGTGTCCCCCAGATGGGAAGGCCAGGCTGTGTGTGACCTCCACACACCTCAGAGGACAGCGGACAAGGGAGCTCTTGTCCACTCCTGGGGGACTGAGAGTATGCCAGGAGCACCTGGATTAGAAGCCAAAGGGGCAGAGAAGTCAAATTGCATCAGAATCATGGGCGAGTTACCATTTGCCTCTGGATAGGAGTGAGGTTTGGTTAAGTGGGCTCCAGGGATTTCAGAGGCAAGATGGCCTCCTGAAGTCTACAGCAGATAGAAGGACCTAGAATGGATAGAGAGGAAGTGGGCTATGGCACCTGCAATGTTAGGGCTGGTTTGGGGGTCCCAGTTTGAGAAATGTTGGTATTAGGGGACTTTGAGCTTTTTGCTGTTTTCTGAAAGATTCAAAGAACAAGAAAAAAATGCTTTAGAAATGTGGCTATTTTTATGCTGTTTGTAATTTTGTGTTTATTTCCTGTCTTTTTCATATGGATTCTGGGCTGAGTCATTGATTCACCAAGCATTTATGGAACGCCCACTCTAAGTTGCAGAGTATGCTGGACAGGGGAGTGCAGATGGTGGGGATGGGGTGTAGCTGCCTCCCTGGGCTAAGTGACATCTCTGTGTCATCATGGTACATCCAGATAAGACATATTCAATGATAGACACAGTCCCTCACATTGAGGTATGTACAGGTCACAGCAGAACCTGTGCTTGGAGCTTCCCCATGTCCTGGGGAGAAGTCATGAGGTTCAGAGAGGTTCAGAATGAACTGAAAGTCCTACAGCAGGGAAGCCACATCTTTACCTTATGGTATTGGCTCCTGTCAGCCCACCTGCTCTTGCTCCTTCCAAATAAACTCCTCATGTATGCTGTTCTACCTGTGTGCTCACACCCTGTATATCCTCCAGCCCTCTCCACAGTTCATATTGGCCAGTTTCCTGTGTTTTTTTTTTTCTGATGTAGGGTCTCGCTCTAGCCCAAGCTGACCTGGAATTCACGATGTAGTCTCAGGGTGGCCTTGAACTCATGGTGATCCTCCTACCTCTGTCTCCCAAGTGCTGGGACTAAAGGTGTTGCCTCTGTGTCCTGCTAGTTTCCTGTTTTTAAGTAGAATTGCATATAACTTTTCTAGAAGGGATTAGCATTCAATTTTGAAGTCTCCCAGGGGTATGATGCTGTAGAAGTGGTTTTCTGTTTTAGCTAACTCAGATTCTTCCCACTGCAGTGTGAACCCCTCTGGATCATGGCCTACCCTCTCCTAGAAGGCAGGGACTCCTGGTTTGGGAGTCATTGGCTCCAGGGTCTTTTCTTTCTGGGGCTGTAGCAAAGAAGCTCTCAGACAATTAAATTGAAATGGCTACATTTTCCCTCACAGGGGTTTCGACAGATTTATAATATTTTCTTTTTTAAAAAATTGAGCTTTTTTCATGGAGACAATGATTTATGGAATAATCAATTCCTTTATCTACCTAATACATTGGAGTGGTCCATCCATCCGTGCAGACATCAATCTCCCCCAGGGTTGGGAGGGGCAGATGGTCTTCCAGCCCAGCTCATGGCCAAGGGGTTGCTTTTCCCATGAGCTGCTCTGCTCCCAGACACTGGCTCTGGGGTCCTGGGAAAGAAGGCTTGGGGCTTGCACAGCAACCTCTTCTAGCTAAAAGGTAATTCTTTCTTCTAACCTGTCTCCTCCACTGGAGAGGAATAAGGTGCAGTATGTGCTGTCTCTGTTATACAGGTTTGGAGACTGAGCACCCAAAGGATTCTCAAAGACCAGAATTTGGAGGCCTGAAGGCAGAAGCAGCCATTTCTAAAGCTCTGGGGATGGAGGACAACAAACATGCCTGAGAGGGCCCTGCAGAATTGTGGCCAGTGGGCGATGGTCCATGCTAGCTAGTTCATATTTAATGCTGTTTGAAGTTTCAGTAAGATGCATTGGGTCTGAGGAGTAGTAGGCTCCTTGGCACAAGGATGTCAACACAGCTTAGCCAGGGATGCCACAAAGGAGCCCCACTCAGCTGTGATACCAAAAATGCTACAGACATCCAGGTTGTCCAAGTTCCTTGAAGGTCAAAGTCATGCCAGCTCAGGCTTCTGCAAACCCTATGGAGGCCAAATTCAAGGTGGTGGATGGCGAGGCTACTTGGAGTTCAGGCTTTTTTAATTGCCTGCACACATGCTCTGCGGCATCTTTCATGGTGAAACCAGATGAAGAGTGAGGAGAAACCCACAGTTCTGAGCAGTGTCATGGCAAGCACGCCATGGACCTGAGCTTGCTCAGTTCACATCGCTTTTGCAGATGCAGAGATTGGTATGTGAACCAGGCGGACTGGCCAAGGTCAGAGCCAGAGCCAGAGCTCAGGGCACTTGTTCACTTGGGGTGGCTTTACTGTGCCCATGCTATGTGGTCATCCTGTGCCAGGTGCTGGGGCTGCAAGGGTGAGCGAGGCAGACAGGATCCTTGTCTATCTGTAGCCTTCCCTTGGTACAGGTGATGGGGAGGAGTGAAGGATGTGTTCTGGGTTAGCAGGTACAATGTGTCCAAATCCTTAAAGGGCACGTGGTGGTATAAGCTGGACTGTGTGAGACTAACTGCCAGCTTTTGTCGGGAAGCATGGTCAAGTCCCAGCAGTTTTATGTTTCTAACTAGTGTTGAGAACCTCCGTGAAGTCCAGTGTGAGCAAAGGGAATGTGGAACCAATGGCCCAAGTGGCCTTTCTGAAGGGTTACATGAGCTCCAATAAGGAGGCGGGGCTTTATCCTAAGGGCACTGGGGAGCCACTGAGGACTTTATGAGGGAGAGTGATTTAACCAGATCTGCACCTCTGAAAAGTCCCCTTGGTGGCCGTGTGGTGGTGACTGCCAAGGAAGAGTGGAAGCTGTTGTTTAAATGGTCCAGGGGAGAAAGGACAGCATCTTGACTCTCTGTCCGGAGCTCTCCCCCAGAGCCTGGCTGTCTCTTTGCCCTGAGTGGTGGATGCAGGCCGAGGCATGTGTGAGGGCCCTGGGCCTCCTGGGATCCTGGTGCCTGTGTCCGGAGGCCTCCTTGAAGCCATATGGGCCATCCACTCTATACATCACTCCCTGGTTTGACCAGGAAATCCTTGACATCTTCTGCCCCCTATTGCCTGAAGGGTGGACATTGGTTAGATGGCAGGTCACTCCCCTCACAGATTCCTATAGCGACTGGGGCAAGGCCTTATGTGTCTGACCAACAGCTGAGCCTGCAGCAAGTTCCAGGTCTTCCTGACAACCTGGTGGGGAGGCCTGAGAAAGAGACTCTGTATGGCTTGACCCTTAAGGCTTCCTTGATGTGGGCTGAGGGAGGTGGGGGACCTCAGTTCACAGGACAAGTGAAAGGGCTGTATATAGGACTTCAGGGACAGAAGCATCAGCTCCATGTCAATCTGGCTGGGCTGGACTCCCTTCCTGCTCTCAATTCCCATGCCCTCTTGAAAGCACAGGGTCACTCTGTGAATACAAACAACAGCAGTAGCCCATTTCGGGCTTACTAATGCCATGCACCATGCCAAGCATCTCCCAGACAGTCATTCCGTGTCTGTCACATGTGTGAGAGGTGAGGATGCACCTCCTTCACAGGGAGGCAAGTACACACAGACAGGCTTTCTTCATGTCAGCTCAAACGATGACCACTATTTTTATTATCGTTATCAAAGCAAAGCGCTTTGACTCTTTGCTTCAATTTCATTTGCAACTTTTAATTGAGAAATCATCATCTATGTTATGTACGTGTGAGATGAACTTCAGTCTTCCAATACACATTACTATCACATGTCCAGTCCTTCTGCCCTGTCACTCGTGGTTAGTGCTCAGGAAGTACATGTGCTCTGTCTCCCCGGCAGGAAGCTGGGTGAATGGGCTGGTTCAGCCTCAGGAGAAGGGGCTCCTCCTGGCTCCAGATTTTCTTCCCCTAGCCCTGTCTTTTCTGCCCTGTTCCTCCCCTTTCTCCTCCTCCAGCCTGTTCCCCTGGGTTCTCTAGACACCCAGGATGCTCTTTCCTGGCAGCTGTCAGGGACTAACCGGGTGCTCTCTCTCTGGCTGTGTGTGTATGGGGGTATGTGACTACAGGACCCTCATGTTGGTCTCTACCCACTCCTCCGCTATGGGCAGTGTGGCCAGGACGGAGCACCGCCTAACTGTTTCAACTCTGATGTGTCTGTTTTGCATTCTCCACTTGCAAAGCTCATCTTCTGCTGAATCTCTTCTTTCTCCTGCATCATGCCTAGCTGTCTGAAGCCCCACCTTTCCAGGAAGCCCTCTGAGATGCACCTTTCCCAAGCCTGGCTGGAGCCTTCTCCTTGCTGGCTCTCATCCACACTCAAATCTCTGCTGAGAGGCCTTGGAGCTCAGGATTCTTGTACTTGCCTCAGGCTGTTTTCCTTTTAGGTTTTCAAAAACAGATACATTTTTATTAAAACAAAGCAACACAACACCTTTTGTGGGTTCATTTTCTTGAAAACTAACCCCTTCGCTTGAATTTTAGAATTCTGTATGTGAACCTTATTTTTTATCTGCGCCTTCCCCATCAATTTAATTTTAAATTGAACCAGGTTTCCTTGAGCAAGCCAGCATTCAGAAATTGATGCTTGTCCAATAGCTTCAGGTTTCCCCAAGTCTTCCCACCCCCCACCCCACCTTCTAGGTGCTTCCTGTCCCGCTTGTGGCTAACTTCAGAGGGAAGGGGAGAGTATCTGTGGACCCAGGGTTTTAAAGACAGAGCAGACTTATTCTCTTGTTTTTTCCCTTTTACCTCTTCTGCTTCATTTCCTGTTTCCTGTTGGCTCACAGGTAGGGAGGAATCTGGCCTCAGTCTGTCATCTTCCCATTGTGTAACCAGGCCCTTGTCAATCCCAGGTAACTCCTTGGGGGAGTGGAATTGGTCCCACCTTCCAGGTAAGGAACTGGAGCCTTAGGTGTGGATAACCAAGATGCTAGTAAGATGCTGGGTGTCTGTAAGAACTGAATACTGGCCTATCTGGCTGTGTCCAACTCCCCTGTGGATTCTGGTGGCTGCCTGAGAGAGGCCCACAGTACTGATTAGTAAGTGCCCGGCAAGTCAGGTTGAATTGAAGACCCAGGTAAGATGGATCAGGTGAGACAGCTCTACCTCGGATGGCAGGAACATACTCCCAACCTTGCATTTCTGCCTGCCTCCACTGGGCATCTGCCTGCCTACAGTCAGCTACGGTGGCTCTCATGGGCAGCACCCCCTGAGTTAAGTGAATGCGGCGTGCTGGGCAGAGAATCTGCTGTGAGGCCTGTTTGCATTGCTGTGTCTTTGAGGCAGGAGGACTCCATGCAGACATAGGACTCACAGCAGGAGCACTTTACAACCTTTATCCTTGATCTCGCCCTGCAGTCTCCCTGCAACACAGTCCCAGCGACTAATTGGGCCTGGATAATACCATGCACACACCCCCTTTCCTATCTGGTCCCTGTCCCCTCCATCCCGAGGACTGCAGAATAGGCTTACAAAGCTGCAGCCTTCTGCTTGCGAGTTGGGAAGTTGGTGGCATGGTAAGAATGCAGACACTGCTCCCCTGCTCCAGACAGGTGCAGGCTCCTGGGCACCTCCACCCCAGCCAAGCACCCAGACATGGGGGCCCTAGTAACAGAAGTGTGGGTTGTCTGATGCCAAGTACCCTGTAAGGACATTGTGAGGAGGTGACTGACTGCACATCAGTGACAGAGCCCTGGCTCTCCACCTGGAAAAGTGTCTGGCGATCCTGCCTGCCGACCTCCTGGATGGCATCGGGACGCCTCAGATGAGCATGGGCAGTGATTTCCTTGCTGGGCTCTAGCTCTGTGCGAGTGGATTAAGTTCTGGATCAACTAGGGGCTCTGGCTTTCTTGGCATTCGGGGCTGGCTTTGCTTTCCTGCCTGCTGGGAAATACTTTGGATATGTGGATGATCCCCAAAATCCAAGTGCAGGGATCCTGACACTCCAACACTTCCAGTTTGGGATTCTAGACATCTCAGTTTTCCGGCCTGCAAACAGGTCTCTCTCTGGGGACAAAGTGAACTTTGTTTGATAGTGTTGGATGTCAGAGCAGGTATGTAGAGAGAGTGGCTTGCTTCTGATACCACCTGGGAGGGGCCATCTGACTGCTGCTCCGACCCTAACCCACCATGACAACTGACAGGTTCTGACTCTGGGGATGTGACAGTGGTCATAGAGGTCAGAGCAGGCTCAGCTTCTGGGAAAGTCTATCTCAGTGGCCCACATTGTTCCAAGCACCTAGGAGGTCACACTGAGGTCACACGCTCACCCATGAGGCAGCATGGAGTCTACACGTCCTCATGCCCTCCCTGTTCCAGGGCAGCAATGGGCATGTATTGCAGCAGGTAACGTGGCAGAGCCTTACTGCGACCCCTCCAGCGTCTAAGAGGAGAGAAGCCCATTCAGACAGGGGTAACCTTTGTGGTCTCTGCTGTAGCATATGGTCCCCAGGGAGCTATGGCCTCTCCTTTGTCTCTCTCCATTGATGACAGAACTACCTGCCCTCATTGGCTCAGGTCCACACCCAAACCAAACAAAGAAAGAGCTTGACTGAAGCCATTCATGTTTATTGAGCACTTACTCTACCACCCAAGGCAGCGTTTCCAGAACTTTTGTGCGTGTGTGTTCCGTTAGTCCTCACAACACCCCAGTGAGATGATACAGATGCCCAATTTTACATTGGAAGTTGTGGCCCTAGGTCCAAGAACTTGTCCATGGTCATGCAGCCAGGAGGTGGCAGAGCCAGATTCCTAGCTAGAAGCCAAGCTTCAGAGCCTGGCCCTCAGCCATTTCACTCCAGGACAACTTGAAGTATTTAGAGAAAATCTAAATGGTTTTTAAGTAGCACTGTTTTCTGGTTCCTAATAGATGGTGGGTGGAGATTTCCTGGGTTTCAGCACGCCTTAATGCTAAAAGGGAGGCTGATAATTTAGACATTGCTTTTTTTCTTTTGCTTGTGTGTGTGTGTGTGTGTGTGTGTGTGTGTGTGTGTGTGTGTGTGTGTGTGTATGCACACACATGCATATGGAGGCCAGAGGAGAATGTGGGTGTCCTTTCCACTGCTCTTCTGTGTTTCTCTGAGATCAAACCTCTCACTGATTTTGGAGCTGGCCATTTTTCTCAAGTTCCAGTGATTCTCTGGTCTGTGTGTCCCACAGGATGGTGGTTCTAGATATGCATGGTCATGCCCAGCTGCATTGCTGTTCGTGATGCCACGGAGAGATAGATAAAGACTGAGTCAAAATGAGTCAGTGGTTGAGGTGGGTACATTTGGAAGAGAAGGAAGAGGAGGAGTAGAGAGGACGGGGGGGGGGGGGCAGATGGGCTCCGGTACAGGGATAGCTAAGTTCTCTAATTCCTGGTAGGGTCAGAGGAGCCTCCTACCTAAAGAGGAGGTCCCACGCCTGCTAGAGCTGCCCCCCTCCAGGGCATCTCTTCACTCTCCTCCCACCTGTTCCTAGACTCCCTTCCTGTCCCCACTGGGTGTGCTTTGTCTTTGGTTGGACAGGTGCCACGTGTCCCACACTTAGGGTTGTGCCTGCCTGGTGCTGAGTGGGGCCACTCAGTCACCTGGTGAGAGTTTTCCTGGAGGAACCAGCTCCTCACTCCCTTCAGACGTGAGGACAGCCTGCAGCAAAAGGACTCATTGGTGTTTCACATCAACCCCTGCTGGTTCTGCAAAGCCAGTCTCCTTCAAGCTGCCTGGTTTCTTCCCTACCTTCTCTGTCTCCCCCTCTCCCCTATCCCTTCCCCAGTCCTTCAGTAGACATTGCTTGAGTATCTACTCCAGGCCAGGAGTGTTCTAGATGCTAAGTACACGGTGATGATCAAAGAGACAAGTTTTCTATTTTTGAGTTCCTTGGACCTTATTTACCCAAGGTGACAAGCAACAAACAGATAAGTGAATAAATACATAGTTGTGAATTACAACATTATGTGTTATGCATGAGGGCAACCAGAAGGCTTTGGTTTGGGAACTGGGAGGGTGCTGAGAGGTGCTTAAACAAGAAGGAGGAGGAGGAGAAAGAGGAGGATGAAGAGAATGGTAGGAATTTTCTTGGTAAAGAATGTAGGGAGAAGCGTCCTGGATGGAAATTCCATGAAGCCTGGAGATGGGATAGGCCTGTCCTGCACAAAGGACAGAAAGAGGTTCATGAGGCTGGGTTTATGGTTTGAAGGTGAAATGTCCCCAGACGGGCCAGTTTGGAATGCTTGGTTTCCAGCTGGTGGCACTGCTTTGGGAGGTTGTGGAACTCTTAGAAGATGGGATCTGACTGCAACTAGAGGAAGTAGGTCTCTGGGGGTGGGTCTTTGAGGAGGGGTATAAAATCTCTGGTCCATCAGAAATGAAAAGCAGCCTCCCCACCTATCCCTGCTGCCTTGCTGTTCTGCCCAAGCACATTTGGCTAAGCTACCATGGACAGAACCCTCTGAAACCATCCTCTCAAACAAATCTTTCTTCTCTTAAGTTGTTTCTGTGATGTACAGTCAATAATCCCTTGGGGTTTGGTGGGCAAGGGAGTGGGGCCTCAGGTGAGATATGGTGGATGTGGTTTCCAAAGCTCTCCTCTGGCTTCATTCTGGGACCTCCTCCAGCTGGCATTCGCACTGCTGATCTGAGGCACCAGCCAGTCTTACTTACCCTGCAGACTGGGTGTCTGTGGCCCTTTTAGGCTTCTTCAGAGTTTATTCCCTTGCTCATTTCCCTGCCTCCTTCCAGGAGCTGATTTCAGCCAGGGGCCCTCCAATGCCTGCTTCAGGTGTGTGCTTGGTGTGGCTTGGAGGTCCAGGACTGAAGACCAAGGGATGGAGCTCCCTGCAGGGAAGGGACTCCAGATGGGTAGCTTGGGTGATCTTAAGGTGCCTGATCCCTGGAACAAATGGAGAGTTTAGCTAGGCTTGTACCTGTTAGTGGCTTACACATCTGGAGGAAGAGTGCATGCACTCGTCACTGGGGGGAGGGATTGGATGCCATCTGGTTCAACACACTGGTGGATCAGTCAACATGTGTTGGAGTCTGAGGTCAGGCTAGTAGTGAAATTCACTTGGAGTTGTGAAGTATGCTCATGTAGTGGCTTTATCCACCCCCTGCCCCACAACAGTGAATATATGGTGGGCAGGACAAGAATGAGGACCCCTCAATTTTCACATGGAGAAACTGGGGCCTCACCAGGTCACAATTCTTAGTCCAAGTCAAACGAGTAAAAGAAGCATCAGATAAGCACTAAGTCTCATGGAGGGAATCGTTTCTGTGACTTTGGGAACACAAAGGCATTCTCACTGTCTCATCTGAAAATGCAGAGAAAAGCAGTGAGTGTCCAACGGCTCAGTGCAGAACTTTGGAAACAGTAGGTGCTTAATAAATGTAAACCCATCCTGCTTTGGCCTTGGCCTCAGCTTCAGGGCCATTATGTTGCGTCCACCTTCCCCTCTTCCCTGAGTGTTCACAGGGCTCCAGGCCTGTTGTTGCCATGACCTTGTGCAAGAAACATCTTGATATTTGCTGCCAGGTAGACAAAACATTTGGAAGATTGACCCATCTTTTTTCCTCTCCATCCAAATGTTTTGGTGTCATGAAGATAAAGCCACAGAGATGTAACTGCCAGGACCCAGTTCCCACAAGGCCATAAAACATAGGCAATCCTGCCCAGCCCCGCACGCCACAACCCAGCAAAGTGTTCCTTGCATCCAACACATGGTGATTTTTTTAGAAAATCGCTGAACTAGCCATGTTCACTGTATTGATCAATAAATTACTTTGATGAAAACTCAATAGGCAAAGGCCCCTGGCACTTATTCCCACTCAAAAGAAGTGCCTTTATACTTTTCCATCTCAAAACCTTGCTGCTGTTTTCTGACTCATTTCTTCTTGGTAGGCCACTCCCAGGAGCCATAGCCTGAGCCAGCACCTGCCTGGACAGGACTCTTGAGATCTCTGGGACCATGGATGGGCGTTCTTCTGGTCTAGGGCATGGGGACTTGATGAATGGGAATTAACCCATTTAACCAGGCCCTGAAGAACAGTTTTGTTCTCCTGGATACTGGATATATTGCCTTTGTAGTGGCTGGTATTTTGAAGGCTGTGAGACCCATGATAGCTGCTCTGCTGGAGGAAATGACCAGTAGGTACAATGCCAGCCTCCTGCCTGCAAGAAGCAGGGGCCAGAAAGGGCCTGTGGTCTGCCCCTAAAGTCATTCATTCATTCATGCATGCATGCATGCATTCGTTCATGTTATGTCCTTTGAGCTCCTACTCTATGTCAGAATATATTGCAGTCTTATAGAATGTTTACCCAAACACTGATGAACTTTCTGCTTCTTAGACATGCTATAGCCTTCATGATGTCCGTGTGAAGTACAGGCATCCTTGCATTGGGTGGAGGCATAAAGCACGGTGTGTATGAACCCACACTTTAGTTCCCAGCCTGCCTCCTGACCTTGCCCAAGCTCTTAGCCTCTCTGTGCTTCAGTTTCCCAGCCTGTGAATAAGGCTGGAAAGAGTCCACCCACAGCATTGTGGAGTAGGTTGAGATCCTGTGGGAAGCTCCATGGGGGCTGCATTAGCTGCTGAGGATGAGGTAAGCAGACACATATAAGGTTTGCAGAATAGCACCTAGAACTCGGTGCACATAAGCTAATGTCACCTGATCATGCCATTGTCAAAGTGATTCAAGAAAGAAGTGTCAGACAACCCTGTTCTGTAGATAAGAATACCAAGACCCTGTGAGACCAAGCGGATGGGCCAGGGGATCTGAGCAGAGGTTGGACCAGAGCAGAAATTCTGTCTCCTGCCTCGGCATCTCTCTGAGGTGTTGGGCTGCTTGGTGCAATCATGGGGCTTGGGAGCTTGGAAACAGCCAGAGCTGGGCCAGAAGCATGAAGGCAGTGCCATCAGGCAAACTGACTCCTGGAGAGTGAATGACCCCCTGCAAGCACATGGCCAGTTAGTTTTGGGTTTGCAATACTGTGGGCAGTGTAACTGACCAATGCTGCAGTGAACGTGTCTGGGTCCCTCTGGTCATTGTGTGTGTTGTGCCTCCTAATTGTGAATAGAGCCTCCTCCATTCCAGAAACATCTTTTTTGTTTGTTTGCTTGGTTGGGTTCTCACTGTAGCCCAGAATAATCTAGAACTGATTCTGTAGCAGAGACTGGCCTCAGACTCACAATGATCCTCCAAGTTAGACTCCTGAGCCACCACACCCATCTTTTGTGCCTTTATTGGGACAGGAGCTCACTATGTAGCCCAGGCTAGCCTTGCATTCTATCCTTTCTCAGCAAGTGCTGGGTGATAGGTGTGTGCCACCATGCCTGGCTGGAAACTTCTTTAGCCCAGTGGTAACATAGCTGTTTAGGGAGGATCTTGAATCAGAATTTTGAGTTGAAATCCTGGACAAACTCCTCCCTGCATCTCCTAACTTTGCCTTACTTTTCCTAGGCCTGTAACAAGAATCCACTGGGCTAAGATACCTGGTGTATACTCAGTGGACACTGCCTCCTATCCATCTGTCTGTCCACCCACCTTTTATCTATCATCTATCAACTATTATCTGTCTATCTATCTATCTATCTATCTATCTATCTATCTATCTATCATCTATCATCTATCTATCATCTATCATCTATCTATCATCTATCTAATCATCTTGCCATGTAGCCCTGGCTGGCCTTAAATTCACAGCAATCCTCCTGCCTCAACCTCCAGAGCGCTAGGACTACAGGTGGGTGCCGCCCGTCCCACCTTCATTAATTTTTTCACTAAGACATAATCATTGTCCATTTTCACAGCTCTGAACATATTCCCAGCTTAGTCTCACCCCAGACAATGCTGGGAGATTGATGGATAGAGTTTAGCTTTCTTCCCTTGTAACTGAGCCGTGTGGGCACTTGCTCAAGGTCACATAGCTAGTTGGTGCGTGAGGCAAGGCTCACTGTGGGTGCTTTCCTCCTGTGCCAAAGCTGTCTTCTGGGTGGACCACAGGGGATGCCCATCCTCCTGGGGCAGCTGGTACCTACAGTCCCTAACTCCTTCCTTGGACATTGTCAGCCGACAGGTGAGCCCTCACCTACTCCATGGTTCCTATATTCTCCTCCCCTTCTCCCATTAAAGGGACATTAGCCACCCCACCATGCCCAACACTCCTGCCCCTGCTCCTTCCTGCATCCTCCTCAAGACCGTGGCTGCTGGCCAAGGGACATTTTTCCCAATTACCACGATTGCCCAAGTTCCTGCGGCAGCCGGCCAGGCCCGGCCCCATTTGCATACCATTAGCTATGATGCTGCGCATTATGGATTCATATTTAATTTTAGTACTTTTTGGAGGCAACTCTAACCTAATTAAAATCTCCTTCTCCAAGAATCTGACATTTCCCCGAACTCTGCCTGGGCACGGATGGACCCCCCCCCCACACACACACACAACACACTCAACCCCCTCCAGCCATGGACACATACTACCACTTCACTTCCAGCTCTTTGGATTATTTTTTCTTAAGTGAAAGAAGGGAAAAGAATTTTTCTCCAAGGGGATTTGTGTTCAGACTTGGCTTTTGCAAGCCCCTGGGGATTGAGCTGCTTGAGTGGAATCGTGGAGAATCCCAGTGTGAGGATCCTAGGCTGGGTGGGAGGCCAGTGCGGGCTCCACCTCTGCCTGTCTCTCTAAGACTGGCTTCCCAGCCTCAGTTTCTCCTCCTTGTTGAAATGATCAGAAAACAATTACCACAATTACCCACCGCATTCCGTTGTCCTTGGCTCATTTCAGTTTGGGCATTATGAAATGAAGTACTTGGCCATTTTTCTTGTAATCAAATCAAACCAAGAAGCCTAATATTTCTTAAGTGCTCACCGTCTGTCAGTGAAGCACCTTACATGCACTAATTTGTTCTCACAGCAGCAAACTGAGGTTGGCATTGCTGTTACACATCCATTTCACAGATGAGAAAATAGAAGCTCAGAGGGATAAGTAGTTTAGCCAAGGCCACACAGCCTTGTATAGTGGAGATGAAATTTGACCCTAGGCAACTTGGCTTCAGAATCTTTGATCTTAACTGGACTACAACTCCCTCTTCATTTTTGAAAGAGGGACTTGAGGTGAGAACTTCATTGTTTCAATCTCATGATAATGACTTCATTGTCCCTTGATTCAGACCGAGGTGTGTTCTCCATTCTTCTCCCCTGCATATCTTAGCACTCAGGTCAGCATTTCCACCTTGCCATCCTGGAGTGCCAAAGCTCAGATGGCACCTGGGAAGCTGGGCCAACCCACTGAGAGCCCCTGGGAGAGACAGGTTGGGTCCACAGCCCTCCTGAGAGCACTCTTTGGCATCTGCCCTTCCTCCAGTCTCTGCTTCCTCTTGTGGACCTGCCAGAAACAACAGATCAAAGGCTTCAGCTAGGCCTGTATGAAGGGAAGAAGGTCCTCATTCTCCCCTTCCCCCCTCCTGCCGACATTTAATCATAAAACATTTAAACATACAGGAAAAGCTAGAAGAATTTTGCAGTGTCTGGTCTCACGGTCACCATGCTTATGGTCATTGCCTGGTGTGAGCTACAGCACTGTCCAGAACCATGTATTACCTGTGCTCGCTTCACCCTTCACACTGTCCCTTGGTGCTCACACTGGCTCGGTGCAGTGGGACTTCCTGTTGCACAGAGAAGAGGCTGAGGCACAGCCAGGAGAAGGACTTGTCCCGCAAGGGCAGGAGCCAGAAGTGGCTGGAGACCTCCCTGACACCCTAGCTTCACTCTCACCTCTTCTCCTCTGTGGTGTCCTCCCCACAGGACATCCGATCCTCTGGCCTTTGCAGACAGAAATCTTCAGCCTGTCTGGATGCTGGTGGGGGAAGGAGCAGCCCAAGCAAAGATGCAGATGTTTGGGACGAGGGTGCACTGGGTGTTCTGGGACCAGGCCTGGGAGGGACCCAGGGCTCCTGAGGGAAAGCCAGCCCCTGGCTGGAGACCTTCCAGACTCCAGGTGAGGTCCATGGCCACCTGCTCCACTGCCTGCCTAGTGCCCATTTCAGGCTGCATCCATGCGTTCCCTCCTAAGCCTTCCATGACTCCCTGTGTGCCCATCCACCTGAGATCAAGTTGCTTCTCCTCTCCTAATGCTTCTGTTGTGATGTGAGTCAGTGTTGAACCAACCACAGATAGTTGATAATACTGAGGAAATGCCTAAAAGCTCTTCAACGAGAGTCCTGGCGCACATTAGGCATGTCCTATGGAAGCAGTCCCTCCCTGTGCTGTCCTCTGGAACTTTATTTGCGCGTGTGCGTGTGTGTGTGTGTGTGTGTGTGTGTGTGTGTGTGTGTGTATGCATGTGTGGGCACTGGTTGATACGTGTTTGCAGGTGTGCATGCACCATTGCATACATACATGTGAAGGCCAAAGGACAAGCTTGGGTGTTGTTCCTCAGGAGTGTCATTCCCCTTTATGGAACCAGGGTCTCTCACCAATCTGGCTAGACTGGCCAGCCAGCAATCCCCAGAGAGCTTCCTGTCTCCCTCTCCCCAGCACTGGGATCATAGGTGTGCTACTCTGCTTGGCTTGTTATTTTTACATGGACACTAGGGATCTGAACTCAGGTCCTCATGCTTACTAACTGAGCTGTCTCCCCAGCTCCGTCATCTAGAACTTTTTACGCCTCTGACTCCAGTTAGGCCCCATGGTTCTCATCGCCATTCTGCACTCAGGCCTCCAAACCTCTGTGCATTTGGCCTTCTCTTCTTCTATTGGTCAAGATTAGGCCTCTCCTCCAGCAGCTCTTTCAAGTCGCCTGGAAGAAATGACACTCCCCATCCCCTGTGCTGAAGTCAGAGCCCAGACTGGTGCTAGGTGTTGACCTTGGCCCTAGAGAAAGGGGAGGGCTTGTAAGGAGGACAGCTGTTTCCTTGAGTGATTTACCTGTCAGTTCTTCATCTCAGTTTCTTCATCTGCAAAGAAGGTGTGATTACAATGCCCACCTCACCAGGAGGCTGCAACGAGCTGTGATCTGATCTCAAGAGTTGTCCCTGGGCCAGAGACTGTGGTGCTGGGCAGTGACACTTCCACCTTCACTCACTGCCATCCTCCTGCCCCAGAAAGAAACAGAAGGCAGGAATGTCAGCCTGCCCCTTTTGGACAACATCGTTGACCCTTCTTGGAGTCTTGGGAAGAGATGGCCTTCAGGGCAGCAGTGCTACTGGGCGCAGTACACAGAGAGCATCTTGGTTTTAAGAGCAGCTCTGGAGGCAGATTGACCCGAGTTTCAGTCCTGGTGGTGCCGCCACCTTGCTGTGGGGCCTGGACGTTTCTTAGCCCAGCCTAGGCTTCGGTTTTCTCATCTATGGAGTGAAGACAGTAACGGGACCCAGATAACGTGCTCGGTACAGCAAGACTGCGAGGCCCTGTCCAGATGCCTGCCTCTGCCTCCCACACTGGCCCACCAGGGAATCAGAGCAGGGTTCTGACAGCCACATCTACCCCACGAGCCTGGTTTGCCTGGCCTCTGCCTGTCTACAGAGGGATTTGCTTCTGGAATGAATCCAGTCCCCTGAGTCCTGCGATGCTTCCACCACGATGGGGTTTGCTGGAGCCCCACGAGCCGCCTCTTCCTTTCATACGTGCCTTTGGCAGACAGTCATTTCATGTGAGAGGAAGCTCCGCAGCCTGTCCTGTGACCTGGCTGCTGTGATGTTGGACACAACATGCAGTCCCCGTGGAACCTGCCAGCCTCCGCTCCCACCGGCTCTAGCTGCATGTGGCCAGGCTGCTATATTTAGGCCTCTTCAGTCCTTTGAATCCCATCCTCCCTCTGAGCATTATTAAGGTCATTGGGCCTATGGGAGAAATAAAACTGGAGGGACAGGAAGAAGCCCCTACCCCAGTGAGCCCTGGAGTCCCTATAAGATCTAGGAGTCATCCATGGCACAGCATGGAGCCTGAAGGTGGTACAGCCCAGTGGGGAATCCTGGGAGAAAGCAGGGTTCATAGGTCCAAGGCAGTTAGCAAAATTGGCCAGAGTTGGGGTTCTGTCATTCTAGAAGCTGTGCTGGGGGAGAAGCAGCTGCTAGGTGGGCACTAAGGGCTGGAGATAAAGCAGGAGCCATGTGCCATGCCCAGGGGCTAAGGTTAGGTTCTAGCCAACCAGCCAGTGAGAGCCCTCTGTAGTTACCTGTTCTCTGCAGTGCTGGGCAGGACTGGTCAGGGCCTTCCTCCTGTCTTCTCTGCACTTCTGGATCTAGCCAGCTGGGGAGGAGGGCAGTGTGTGGGCATTTTATAAGTATGGGCTGCAGCCACTGCAGACATGGGTGTTCCCACAGTTGCCAGCAAGCCTAAGTCACAAGTATTCACACAGAACAGTGACCAAGGATCAAGGAGCAAGTGAGAAACAGAGGATCCTTTTGACTCTGGAGACCTTTTCTCTGCAGACTTGGCACTTGCTGATCCGAGTGGCAGGAGGGAGGCGGTAGGACTCCCACCTCCACTGTCTACATCCTAAAGCTCAGTTTCCTCAGAGTCCCCTATTCCAGAAGGGACAATTGCAGGAACAGTTCTCCCCTCTTTGTGTGATTCCTTATCCCTCTCCCAGCCCTTTGTGCCATTTTTCCCTTTGATACACCTCTGCGAGATCTCAGGATTATTGACTCAGCTGTAGAGATAAGGAAGTTGAGGCTCAAGAAGGTACTATGGGCCTACGGTTGGTTGGTAGGGTTAGATGGGCCCGATTCTGGCAAGAGAGGAGCCACCACAGTCATACCGTGGAGGATCCATATGGAACTCCGCAGAGAATGACGGGATGAACAAGGGACCCACAGCCACAGCCATTCAATCAACACAAGATAAGCCAGTGAGACAGAAACCAACGATTTTCAACACAAAGACCCCTAAACTCACAACCTTAAAGCAGCCTTAATACTCATCCACCACGACTCAGGGAACTGAGCAGAAGAGGGGGCAGAAAGATTGTGAGAGCTGTCGTAGGGGAGATTATCCAGAGGCATGGCCAGGAGAACCTGGCTGAATACTAGGCTATCCATGGTCCCCTGTCACAAGGACTGATCCAGACGACCCATGGAGGAGGTTATCCAGCAGTTTGGGGAGGGGGAGCAGCGGGGAATTGGGGATAGCAACTCATTGTTTGCCCACTAAGTATTGTAATTCATTATGGACAATAAAAAATTAAAAAAAAAAAGACAGTGCTATGGCTTGTCTGAGCCCCTGAGGGTGGCTCTGGAGGGGCATTAACCCTGAGCTGAGGCAGGTTGTCCTCTGCTCTCTGGTAAGTGGGGTTTTCTCTGGCTAGGTTGTCCCAAGGTTTCCTGAAAGGGTTGCTGCAGACAGGGCTAAGGCAGAGATTGGGCTATAGCCGATTCTTCCTCCCTTTTCCTCACATTGACTTTGGGGATCCCGACAGGTGGCAGGGGCTGCTTACAGCTCCTCCCTCTACAGTGGGCGGCATCAGGCAGAGGAGTGGGAACCCATGGGTGAGGAGGGGTGGCGTGGAGATGGGAGATGCATGTGCCATCGGCTAGGAAGGGTGGAAGCTGACGGATGGACCTTAGAATTTGTGAATATAGAAAGGGTGGGTATGGGGGAACTAGCCTGCTCTCTAGTTTCTGGGTACCCAGACAACATGTCTTAGAGGTGCCAGGGGGAAGTTTCCGGACACATTAAGAATAGGCTAACAAGAGGGATAGGTCTGGAGTGAGCTTCTCAAAAAAGTTAGAAACTGATTTAAAGGAGTAAATGAAGACAGAGGGAGGCTGCCCCTGGGCAGTGGCTAGAGGGTTGGGGCTAAGCTAAATTGGTTCATATGCTACCCCAGAGGGTATCTCTAATGTTCTGTGTTTGTGTCCCAGAGTACAAATTAGGCTGTGCTTAATTTTTATTTAATGAATTAGCAAAATACTCCATCTCCATCCACAAAACTATATTTGAAATTGTTTACAAAGAATTGCATTTCATAAGCTAGATAGCTTATTCAAAGAATTCAACATTGGAAAAATATAAATTAAAATGTTTCCCAGTTAGAAAAATGAAATGCTGTATTTAAGTCATGTCTATACAGGTGCTGTCATTGGGCCAAACTAACATTTGACTCTAGCTTCCTGTTGGCAAAAGGAAAAATGGAAATGTCATTATGTAAAATTTACCTTTCTAACATGGAAAAAATCATCCTAGGTTTTAAATTAACCCTTCATTTTAAAGTACTTTTTTTTTTCCATCAAGGTCTTTATAAAAATTCAGAAATGTAACATCCTTCTGACAAATGACTAGATTTCGTAAGTTTCAATTTGGCACCGAAGACCTACTCAAAAACAAAATTCAGTTTATAGAGTTGAGTTGTATGAGGAGCTAAGCCATGTGGTTCAAGGGACTAGATCCTAGAAGTGACCAGTCTGCTTTTCTACCAGTTCTCCAAAATGTTATTTTTCATCAGTTGATGGTTGAGTCCACCATCTCTGGTAAGACTTGATCTCCATGGGACCGAATGGTGGGGCAGCTCCTATTTCATTTACAGCAATGACAGCCAGGCTTCTTTGAGCAGGTCCCCATGAGTCTATGTTTAGCATGAGCCCATAAATGTTCCTTATTCCTCAGAAGCTATATACCAGCACATCTATGCTAATCTACCATGTATCTCACAGATCATATACAAAAATTAGTTATTAAATCTAATGCTATTCAGATCCTGGCATGCATGGTATTGCGCACCTGTAATCCCAGCACTCAGGTGGCTGAGGCAGGAGGATCTTGAGTTTGAGGCCAGCCTGGGCTACATAGTGTGAGCCTCAAAAATAAAGTCCAGTGAGACTGACATAGGCTTGGGTAGAAATTGCTTTTGATTTTCTTCTTTTTTTAGTAGGCTGTCTTGTGCATCCTTAGGCTGGGGACATCCCCCTTTGGACACCTCTAAAGCCTCCAGCTGCTTAGGAGAAAGTCTGTGGCTGGCTGAGAGAACCCCGCTGGAAGGGGTGGAGTTCGTTCCTCATCCAATGACAGATGGATGCCTTTGCCCGGACTCTGCGGCAGCTACCTGGAGGCTCCAGTAATCCACACGACTGTTTGCCTGCTCCTGGCTGCCTTCCTTTATCTTCCTCTCTTCCTCCTCCCTACCCATGCACTCCCAGCTCAATACCCAAGTCAGCTACGTGACATCAATTCTCTCTCAGCCTCTGCATCAGGAAGCCAAAAGAAGACATATTCCTTTGAGGAAATCAAGTCTACTAAGGCCCTTGTTTTCTCATTGGCAGGACTGGGACTGGCTTTCTTTACCCTTAAAACTCCGTGCTGTGCCCCTTCCCCCACCCAGTGAGCAGCCCAGTGTCTGGAAGGATTTCTTATCGAACATTCCAGGCCCCCACCTGGCATGGAAATAGGTCACATGATACTCCTGAGGGTCACATGATACTCCTGAGGCGGTTCAGGGTTGGAGCCATGTAGCTTCTGACTTGCAGAAGCCAGTGCAGAATGTCCCCAAGTAACTGAGTTAAGTCCCCTCTGAACGGAGCAGCTGAAGACATGCTCATTAAATTTGTGAGGATAACCGCCAAATGCAATTGATTTTTGCTTTAGGACAATTGATCCCAGACAATTCTTTCTGACAATAGGCAGATGAAGGGCCTCTTGTCTATGATGGCCATACTTGGGTGGTGACGATTGGCCTGGGAGCTCGTCTTTCAGAGCACTGAGGGCAACATAATGCACATACACATGTACATACATACACACATGTGCACACATATACATGTACACACAAGTTACACACACATTTGTAGCATTAAGCATTGAAGTCTTTTTTATTTTTGATTATTTATTTAAATTATTTTATTTTATTTATTTGTAAGCAGAGAGAGACTGGGAGATACAGAGAGAGAGAAAGAGAGAGAGAGAGAGAGAGAGAGAGAGAGAGAGAGAGAGAGAGAGAGAGAGAGAGAGAGAGAGTGTGCCAGGACTGCTGCAAATAAACTTCAGATGCATCTGGCTTTATGTGGGTTTTGGGGAATTGAATGCTGGTCATTGGACTTTGAAGGCAAGTCCTTAACCACTGATTAATCTCTCCAGCCCCTTAATTCTTTTTTAAACAACATTTACGTTCTTTAGTTATGTGTGAGGATTGCTGGCTGACAATCTCAAGACTGTCTTTAGGTCGCCACTGGAAGGGATTGATGGAAAGGTTCCACTGTCACTGTACCGGTAGAGGATTAACCAAAGTCAAATGCCCTGTGCAATGCTCTGTGATATGACAGTAGATGTCCTTCTAAAGTGTTTTCAGAGCAGAAAGACTCTCATAAGCTTTTTGACCCTCAAAGGGAGCTATTTTTTTCTTTTGTAAAGTAAAAACATAGTTTCTGGTGTTCAGTAATAGAATCCCCCCCCCCAAAGCACTCAGTGTGGGGTCAGGTTCACGGCTAAGTGAGCTTGGGCACATTATTTACCTCTCTGAACTTCATTTTCCCTATATGGAAAAGTAGGTTAAGAACACTTCATAGGGTGTTGTGGTTGCTTGAATTAAATGTCCCCCATAAACTCACATGTCATGAATGCTTGATTCCAGACTGATAGCAATTTGGGAGGTGGAGCCTTGCTGGAGGAGGTGTGTCACTAGGGTGGACCTTGATGGTTTATTAGCCCCTGGCCTTCCACTGTTAGCTCAGCTCATTCTCTGGCTGCTGTTTCCACCTGCTGTAACAGAGGTGATGTCCAGCCTCTCCTCTGCTTTCTTTCCCCAGACACCATGGAGTTTCCCACTAGCCTGTAAGACTGTAAGCAAAATAAACAGCTTTCCTTCCATTAGCTGCTTTGGGTCATGTGATTTGTGCCAGGAACTAGAAGGCAACTGCAACAGGTGATTAAGACAATTTGTTAATTAGGTTAAGTGTATGAAACCTTTCCTGCAGGATCTGACACATCGTTCGTGCTCAATGAAAGTTACCTATTATAACGAGGCTGGGGACATGGCTCAGTGGTTAGAAGCACTGGCTGCATAAGACTCATAATTGGAGTTTGGCTTCCCATATAAAGACAGACACAGTAGTGCATATATATTTATGATCTGTGGGCCCAATGGGAGGTGGAGCCAGGAGACTTCCGGAAGTTTGCAGTTAGCTTGCTTGGCAAATCCATGGAGTCAAACAAGAGAGACCTTGTCTCAAGAAAGGTGGAAGGTGAGAACCAACATCCAAAGATTGTCTTCTGGCCTTCGCATGTGTGCTACGGCAGGTGCACACCCATACACACCTGTCAGCATATGCAATAGAAGTAATACAAACAGCACCTGCCTTATCAGCCTTGGCCATAGGAGGACTGAAAGATCAGAGGAGATATGAGCGTCTGACCCACCCATAGGGATTTCTTGAGCACCCTGTGTGTTCATTTGACTTAGGTAAAGCAGCTGGCTCCTGACCCTCAGGTCACTGCATGATAGTATAAATTAGGGAGCAGAGCGAGCCTTGTCTAAGGAGACAAAACAGGCAGGGACAAGGAATGGCAGGTGGGGTTGGGTCACCAGGTCCTCAGTGGGAAGACTGAACCAGTTAGGATGCTCACAGATCACAAATGCTTCTTCTATAGGGTGACTCAGAGGCCCAGGGCAATGCCCCTGCCCTGGACCTAAGTTGGACTGGTGCTTCTTGGGAAGGGACTGAAATGCTGGGCCAGCATGGGCTGGGTTAAATGATGCCACCTCAAGGCCGATTTCCAGCTGCTGTGGCCCCTGTGGGTGGGGAATAGGAGAGAGAACTGGAATACTTTTCAGAAAGCAGCTTGGAAGACCAGATGTCAAGTCCTGTGCACTCCACCTGGCCCTGGTGCCCACCTGGCTGCCTGTGCCTGGCTCCTGGACTGTTGTTCCCTTCCCGCCAAGAATGCAGAGTTAGCTTCAGCAGAAGAGGAGAAATGCCATCACCCCATGGCTGCTTCTCCCAATTTGGGTACCTGGACCTCTCCCCTCTGTTTCACAAACCCTCCTCCCTGACCTCTCTGCATCGTTCCTCACCCCACTTCTCATTGTATTTGAGTCCTAACCTTGGACACCTGAACTTTCCACCTTATCTTGTCCCTCGCATCCTACCAATTCCCTGGAGCCCCTCATCACTGTCCCTCCCAACTCCATAGCCTCTTACACACACACACACACACACACACACACACACACACACACACGCTCACTCACTCATGCACTTCAGAAGCCCAGCAGTAAAGGACAGGGCTGGAGTCTCTGAAGGGGCACATAGCTGCCAGACACTGTAGCAGGATCCTCAGAAAGGCCTCGGCTGGATCTGAACACTTGTCCTCTCATCCCACTATCTTGGGCTGAAACCTAAGTCGCTGTTCAGGCTAGGAAAGGGTCTCCCTCCAGCACTAAGGGACCCTGTGAGGGGCAACAGAACTGAATAAAGGGGACTTCTCTGAGCTTCAAGCTCATTTCTTATAAAAAGATGATAGTGTCCCATAAGGCTGTCAGGAGGGTTAGGTGAGGTGATCCAACATGCATTGAGTGAGCATAGGACTTGCCTTGGGGTGTGGAATCCAGCAGGTGACAGCCACCAAGGCAGAGAAGGCTGCTGCCTCACTTCTTACCTGGTCATCCAGTGGACATTGGTGATGAGCACTTGGTGGAGCTGGAGGCATAGATCAACCTGGTTCTTGTGGATGCCTGGGTGCCACGGAGGAAACAGTTCTAAGTATGAGGTCTTGTGGTCAGACATGCGGCAGGGTGCTAGGGAGCCTGGGGCAGGACAGGGTCCGCACAGATCCTACTAACCCTGGTGGAGAAGCAATCATCAGTGGGTAAGGGGTTTTAAGCTGCCTGGTCAGCTTGGGTCCTGGAAGAGATGAGCTAGACACCCCGAACCCTCATCTGTCCACCCATCTAGCTATGCTTACTGTGTGTCCAGCATTGTCCTACACTTTTACTTAACAACAGGGAACAAAACATACCTCCCTCCCATGCCTGGATGAATGAAGCTTAAATTCTGGTGGACGGAGAGATGGTCACTAAAATGGACTAGGCACCTCTATTCCCTCCAGGTCCTTCCAGGACTCAGGCTGGGCTTGGCCACCATTAGCACAACTGAGGCTAAGTCTAGTCATTCCTGATTCCATTGAGGACCTGGGTAAGCCTGACCATCATGTCACCCCCCCCCCCCAAGCAAGTGGAGCCACCATGGTTACTCTTAGCTTGTCACTTTCCCCAGAGACTCGGGGACTGGCTATGGCTTCTGTTGATTGTTATACAGCCCTAACACCCCCCCACACACACACACACAGCCCAGCCCTTCCACCATGGCTGCTGCCTGCATCCAGGCTCCATCTCTCCAGGCCCCACACCCCTCCTGCCAGGGTCCCGGAATGTGTGTGTATGTGAGGGGGGTGGGGGATGACATGGCACTTTGAAATGATGTCTCCTGTTTTAACATCTGTGCGTGTTCACTGCAGCTTTACTGCCTTAAAAATGTTTTCTAATAACCCCCAGGTGTTTCTCTTGCATACAATAGCCTGGCTTGTTACAGCCCAATTAAATCCTTATTTGAGACGCTTAATTAAAACTCTGAACAGAACAAGCCATAAAGCTTGCTCCTTGCCAGCCTCTCGCCAAGAGTGCCTGTCCCTACCCATGCCGCAGTCTCCTTGCAAAGCCTGCCACTGGTGACCCTCTACTTCCAGGTGGGACCTGGTGGGGTCCAGGCATCCAGCTTGCCCCCTTGGGGTGGCCCAAGAAGCCAAATCAGGGACTTAGGGACTCAGAGATAGGTTCATGAAACCCCTGTTTTCTAGTTCCCCACCAGACCCTGAATCCACCTCTTTTGTTCCCTCCCCCCCACCAGGTAACTCAGCTCACAATAGTGCCATTTTGGGCCAGGTAACTCCATGCTGGGGTTGCTGACCTTGCACTGTAGCGGCACTCTGGCCCCTCCCCTTGAAACACTAGTAGCATCTTCTCTTCCAGTAGTGACAATCAAAAATGTTTCTAGACATTGCCAAATGTTCCCTGAAGGGCAATGTCACTCTGTACAGGATTCCACTGTCCCCTACTTTTCTCATCACCGTGACCTGATAGAAACAACTTAACGGAGATTTGTCTTGGCTCACAGTTTCAGTGGGTTCTATTCACAGTCCTTTGGCTTCCTGCGCTCAGGCAGGACACCCTGGGGGTGGAGAGGGGTAGTTGGTAGAGGTTGTTCTTCCCTTCTCAGCACATTAGGAGGACGAGAGAAAGGAGAAGGCTGCTGCTCAGTTGGCTTTCTCCTTTTTACATTCTATCCAGGGATGCCAGCCCATGGGATGCTCCCACAACCTATTTAGGGCGGTTCTTCCCCTCCTTTGTGTTCTCTGGAAATGCCCTTCCAGACACAGACACATTCAAAGGAGTGCCTCACCTCCTAGGAGATCCTAAATCCCCTCAAGTTGACAATGAAGATTAACCACTACACACCCCTCCACTGGATGCCCAGGAGTTGAGGGGGGACGGGACAGCAGGGCATGTCCTGGAAGTGAATCTTATCACCCCCACCACAAACCAAGTAAGTTCTAACAGATGGGGGATTATAGACAGAAACTTCTGATTCCAAACAGGAGTGGGGATATCATAGGACCCTAGGAAGTGCCAGGGTAGGGAAGCTGACTGGTGGGGAAAAGTGCCTTGGAAGTCTCAGCACAAGTTTCTGCCCGTTAAACCCCTTTTCTGCCCATGGCCTTGGTCTTACCTTCTCCTCCTACCCCTTTTAACTCAGGACAAACTTCAGCCCAGCCTCTTGGAGTAGTTCTGTCCTCTGGCTGGGAACTAAAGTGTGGGCAGCCAATTCATTTCCATGTGCTAGTTTAAACACCAAAGCTCCAGGTCTTGGGAAGGTTCTTGTCCCTGAGGGAACTGGAATGGTGATGCTAATCTCCCATTCCTCCTGCTGGACTAAGAACACCCACCATAGCGTGAGTGGGTGCTTATGAGCCACATACCCATAGTGTGCCATTTCATTTTAGCTTCCAACCATTATGTCAGGGGCTCTTAGTCTCTTTTGCTGGGTTAAGGGCTCACCTAGAGGGACAGAGAAGCAGAGACCTCACACCAGGATGACCCCACTTGTGCCTCACCTGCTCCTCACTCAGAAGCAATTTTCCCAAACTCCTTGAAAGCTGGACTGGACGTTTGGGATTTTGATCCAGAAAATTCCTCCCCAGTACTGGATGACATGACAACAATGAGCGATGTCTTCTTGGTGCCAACCACAGGCCCAGAGGCAGAAGGAAAACAGGATGGGATCAGTCACTCCTCCAGACCTCTTGAGCCAAACACAGGGCCTGTAAACAGCTTGTAGCTGATCTGGTGACAGTCCAGTTTCCAGAGTAAAGAGAATGTGACCAAATGAGTAGTTTGGAGTATAATTCTGGCTCTCGGGAGGGTGTCTAGTAAGATAAAATGCTTGAAGAAGCCACCTTGGCCACATGTGATGCCCTCATCCAGAGAGAGTGCAGCCAGAACCTTAGCAAGTGACATAATGAATCTCAGACACTCATGTGCCCTGAAATGAGAACCTTGGAGAGGCAAGAGGGCCACAGACTAGTTTCTGGCAATGTGTTGTCAGCCTTCGGCATTCAAGGTTCAGCCAACCACAGACTGGAAATGTTTGAAACAAAATTGTGTCTTTACTGAATGTTCACAGACTTTTTTTTTCTGGTATTATTCCTTAAGCAATACAGTATGGCATTTATATGGCATTTATGGTATTTATATTGCGTTGGGTTTTATATATTATCTAGAGGTGATCTACAGGGGGTGTGGGCCCTGTACAATTAGCATGCTAGTATATGTCAGGAACTTGAGAAGTTCTGGAGTGTGGTGTCTGAGGAATGTTCTGGAACCAGTGCTGGGTTAGAAATATTCAACTGAGGAGCTGGAGAGATGGCTAGAGAGATGAGGTTAAGGTACTTGCCTGCAAAGTCTAACAACCCAGGTTCAATTTCCCAGTACCCACATAAAGCCAGATGCACAGTGGTGCATGCATCTGGAGTTGTATGTAGTTCTCTCTCTCTTTCTCTCGCTCCCATCTCTGCTTGCAAATAAATAAATAAATAAATAAATAAATAAATAAATAAATATTTTTGAAAAATAATATCCAACAGAAACACCTTAAAGGAGAAAAGGTTTAGTTCAGCTCATGGTTTCAGAGGCCCTTTGTGCTTGAACATTGCTGTGGTGGGTGTGTGACAGGCTGTTCTTCACTTCTTAGCTGAAAGGAAGTGAAGAATTTGCAAGGAAATGACCAGGGACCTTCAATAACTCGCCACACCCCCACTTCTTCCAACTAGGACTCACCTCCTAAAATTCCTAGAGCCTCCCAAGATAGTGCCACCACCTGGAGACCAAGCACTCAAAACATAAACTTGTGGGGGACACTTCATATTCAAACCATAACAAATGCCCTGTGGGTATTGAGGCACTACTTGTAATTGCAAATTGATGCCAAAAGACACTCAGGTTTGGAATAATTCTTGGGGAAACTGGATTTCAGAGGAAGGTGTCCAGGGAGTCTGGATTTCTAGAGGAGGTAGTTCAAGGATAGGAGGGAAGGGAGGGTACATGCTCAATGATGTGATTCCCAGACCAGGTCATTCCTCAGGAGGGCCTTGAGGCCATCCATGAAATTTGTTTTCAGCCAGTGTTCATGACCAGTAACAACCAGCTGTTACCTGTGGAGCTCCTATGGGTGCAGCGCTGAGCGTCCTGAGGGTCATGTGCTTCTAAGCCCTCACAGCATCTCCCCATAGGAAGGAGGAGCTAGTCACTCCAGCTTTCCTCAGGGGAGCTGCACAGGGCCACTTTCTCCTGGACTGTTGCTATGATCAGTTCTCTTTGTCTCCTTTCTAGAAAGGCAGTAGTGAGCAGGACGATGTGATATGTGCGTGCTTGTGTGTGTATGTGTGTGCTCGAGTGCACATGCGCATGTGTGTGCACACAGTGATGAGTGTGTGGTTTGTGCTCAGTCCCTAGGGAATTTTTTCTTTTTCCAAGCTCAGTGGGAACGACAGTGTGTGGGGGGAGGCCTGGATGGGCTGTAGAACCAAAGGAAAAGGCTGTAGAATCAGGGTTGAGGGAGTCAGAAGGCTTCTTGGCTTCTACTGAGAAAAGGAAAAAGGCTTCTTTTTGATGGAGACTTCCCTCACTCTTACATTGCTTTGACCCTCGAGGGAAGGCAAGGGCAACCCAAACCTCAGGAAGAAAAGCAAGTCTCTAGTGGGTAATGTGGGAGTCCCTGAGTCAGTTGGGGCACTGACACAGGGTTCAGATGAGGTCGATGAGTGACTTCCCCTGACCTCAGAGATTCCTGTATGCCTGGAGACTGGAGAAAGGGTTTCTGAAAAATCACACAGCAGTGAGCTTGCTTGGGGCCACGGCTTCCCTAACCACAGAAACACAGCTTTATTGAAGACCTGTCTTTCACCACATGCTATGCTGGATTCAAGGCCAAGTTCTGTGAGGCTGAACTTTCTTCTTTGGTGCCGTTTGTAAACTGTAGGCCAGGAGAAGGCAGTATGCTTGGCTTCAGCAAGGCGTTTGGAAAACCTGTCAACAGCTCTCCTGTGCATAGGTAGAGACACACAAGTAACAAAGACTGGGAGTGCTGGGAGTGTAGCTAAATGGGTAGCATGCTTGTCTGGCATGCAGAACGCCCTGGATTTGATCCCCAGCACTGCATAAACTATGAATAGTAATACGCACATATAATTCCAGTATTGGGGAGGGTGACAGGAGGATCAGGAGTTCAAAGTCATCCTTAGCTACATGGAGTTTGAGGCTAGCCTGGGCTGCATGAGACCCTGTTTCAAAAAAAAAATAGGACAAGGAGAAGGGTCAGTAACGGGCCAACCCCACTTTCCAGGGGTGACTCTCACTGTCCTTTCTGTCCAAGTGAAAAAGGGTTTCTTTCCACTGAGGCAACACAGGTCTCTTTCCTCAACACATGCATAGAGTTAGAGGCCGATTATCTTTTGTTATCTCCAGGAATAAGGGCTCATAGCTGGGGTCTGTGTGACCCAGCAAACTATTTGCAGGAATTGGAGTTCAGCAGAGCAGAGTGTCCTTGGCCCTGGACAGACAGAGCCACTTTTCCAGCTTCCTGCCTGTGACCTTTTCCCCTATCCCCTACCCCAGAGCCTCTGCTCCCGTCTGTGTCCATCATGGCATCTCCAACATTCACCTAACAGGCCTTCCATCTCCTTCTCCCAAGGGTGCCACATTCCACATTTCCTTAGCAGCTTTGCCCACAGGTCCACCTGTGGGTGGCTGCCAGCCTCAGCCACTCACGAGAAGCTGGGGAGGGTGGGGGGAGTAGAGGTCAATAAGAAGCCAAACAAAGGCGTGTCAGGGTTGCCCTCGGACAGAGGTGTGGATGGAATGTGGCTCCTGTAAACAATCATGATAATTAGTGGTTTTGATTGTGGCAGGAGCATGCATGCTTATTAAATTCATATGTGAGGCGAAATTGTGGGAAATCGCAATTACCCGGATGACAACAGCCACATGTCCAAGGATCTCGATGCCTCTGGTTTGCAGGACATCTCTCCATCCTTTGGGTGGGTACCTGCAGGCTTGAGGCTCCACAGCTCACCGGTGGTCCCTCACTCAGCACGGGTCACTGATGGTCACTGCCCATCTCCTGTTTGTGGAGGACTCTGCCCAGGCTGATGGGAATTGTATGAACAAGGGGAAGAGAACGCCTGGCATCAGGACCAGAATCCAGCAGGAGCCAGGAGGCGAAGGCATGCTTTAGAAGTCGATGGAAAGTTTTCATTTTTGTTTTTGTCTTTAAAAAATGTAAAACTTTTTTTTTCTGGGAAGTTTAGAATGGTACCCAGTATGGTGTGGCAGCTGTAAAGAACCACTCTCCAAACATTCTGGGCAGCATCACTAGACATAAGGGATGCAAAACCAAGGAGGCGATCATACTCCACGGTTCTACATGGGGGAGATAAGAGGCAAGGACATCCCTCCATTCTTTGCTCGGGTACCTGCAGCGCTCCTGATATTATACCATCCCACAACCTGGAACTCTGGCTACCACTATATCTTAATACCTGGCATTACTTGATAAAGGGAAGCTCTGAAGGTCATAGGTCACATCTATGGAGAAGATCTATGGGTAAGACATTGTTCTGGCATCATGTACACATACACCCACTCTGTGATAGCGATGCTGTTTCCTAGAAAGTAAACCTGAGGATAAGAGAGGTCACATAATTTGCTTAAAGGCCATCAGTTTAAAATAACTTGGCACTTGGACTTTTGTAAATTACTTGAGGAATTGGGAATGAGGAAATTGAATGTCCAAGTGTTTTGAAGGCAGAGTCCGTGTTACATACAAGGCAGAACACAGAGCTTGTTAGGACGGGTTCTCTGTTTAACTCAATTGTGTATAGTAAGGGTGTCAATCCCCATCTGACAGAAGGGGAGACCAAGGGTCTGAGAGGTGAAATAACTTGTCCAAGGTCTAGAATGGAAAAGGCGCTTGCTCTGATTGCTGCTGCCACCATAGTTCCACTTAGCCTGGAATCCTCAGCCTGTGGGCAGAACCACTGATGCATGGCTGGCACTGTCTTCTGGTGGGCTATGCCCCAGGCAGGTAAGGTGTCTGCCTTGATGATACAAAAGTTTGATGTGGAGAGATCCCGTCATAGTGCTTACTGGCTTGTGCTAGGATCCAGACCTGTGACAAGGAAGGAGAAACTGAGCCATATGCCACTCATGACAGAGGCCTCCCTGCCCACATGGAGCCCTGGAGCTGGCAAGGGCACCTTTCAATGGCACTGAGATGAGTGGGTAAGGCTGTAGCTCACAGGGTTGAGTAGTCACTGTACACAGACTGCCTGTGCATGGAGCATAACCTCGGGTGAGGCAGTCATGAGAAGGTTCTTGCTGAAGGTCTATTGGGCAATGCCTGCAGTGCTGGAGGGATGATCTGCAGGTGTGTCACGATGCCCAGCACACCCCTCTCCTCATCTCAACCTTGTCCTCACATGCCTCGCCTGGGATCGGTGTATTACATACTGCGAGAATTCCAGGAAGCTCTGTGAACAGCAGGCTTGGAGTGTCTGTCTCATTTCATGCTCCCCAGGGCCTCATGGATTGAATAGCACTAATGTCCTGCTTCGTGGAAGAAGGGTGCAAATGCTCAGGTTTGAAGAGGCTGTTCAAGGACACATTCAGCAAGAGGCCAGACAGGGATGTTCCATACCCAGCCCTGGACCCAGTGGCCTTTTCCTCATAGCGGGTCCCTGTGGCCCCCAGGCAGATGACACCTGGAGTTGCCATGCTTGGGCACTTACTTTGGTGGCTTATCTATTGAATGTCCCCATTCCTTATCCCCTACAATACTTTATAGCTTCATCTCCCATGTCTGTGCTAAAGTTTCTAGAATGTCTGTTTTCTCCCAGCCTACCCAGATGTCTCAGGATACCTTAGACTACTGTTTCCTGCCCTAATTTACCTGCCTGTAAGGCCACAGGGCCTTAACCTGGCACACCTTTCTGATGCTGGCTCCTCCTGCTCACTGGCTATGGGCTGAGGAAGGCACTCAGCCTCATCGTGCCTCAGCTTCAGGTATGTAAAATGGGAATAATCACAGTCTACCTACCCATAGCACTGCTGGGAGGGCCAGCCCAGCTAATCCACCTGAAGTGATTAGAACTGGCCTGTCCTACAGTGAGCACTTAGGAACCATGAGCTATTTGGATTATCACCCCAGAGGCCTTAACAGTCCTAGGCAGGAGCATTAAGCAGGTGCTCCCTCACCCTGCTCCCCGCTCATCCATGGGCCAGGTGTCTCTTCTTCATCTTCCCCTATTCTAAGTCTCCACGGTTTCTCTCATCACTACCACTCAAATCCTGACCAGCTCCATCTTTTACTGACTTGCTGTTTCTCAGGAGGCCTTCCCCTCTACCTTCTGCCAGTTGGCTCCCCAGTTGGACTGTACCATGAACATTTCCTGCGGCCCCTAGGAGGAGGCCCAGCTCATTCAGGTGGGCACTGGAGACCCTCTTTCACCTACTGTCCCCCTACTCTCTAGCTACTTCCTGCCTCACATTCCCAGGTCTCACCTTGGGTTCTCCTTGTATATCTTGCCGCCTGACTTCTCTCATTGATGCATCTCTGTCTTTGAAGATGGCATCCCCAAACTGGTGAAGGGTGGGAAAGGGCATCCTAGACCTCTCAGTCCAGGGTCCCTCTTGTGAGAGATACTTGTAGAGCGGTGACTTTCTGGGATCTCATGGCACCATCCAGGTTGCCTTAGGTTTGCTGCAAAGCATCTTTTCTTCTCTAAATCCAACAACCTCACCCCCAGTGCCACATCCCACAACCTGGCGCTCTGGCTACCACTCCAGGGCCCTGGGTTCAGCAGTGCAGTTGTCCAGTTCTCGTACCACACCCACCCTCTGCCTCAACCCTCTTCCTCCACCCAAATGAGCACCAGATCTATCTCCTTACTGCCTTCATTCCCATCAGAAATGGAAGACATGTTGTTTTCTTCCTTTGTGAGTTGGGTCCCAGCCCAGACAGCTCCCTGGAACTCAAATATTATAAACAACACATTCATGAGAGCTGATCTGGGGTACAGTTCCAGGAGTCCAGATGCTCCTCTGGAATGTGTGGCCAGGCTCTCCACCAGCCTCAGAGCAGATCTGGGCCTGGCTTCTCCCAGAAGTCCTAAGTGTGTCTGGAGATGCAAGCACATGGCTGCCCTTGGTGCAAGGGTACTGCGCTTCTGGACTAGGAAGAAAGACAGGATCTCAAGATGTGGGACTCAGGGATTGGATACAGTTTGTGCAGAGAAAGCCTCACCTGGCAGACACAGAGGGGTGATGGTGTCCTGACAGACAGGGCCATCCTCCCCAGGAGGTCTGAACAGGGATTTGAGGCTCATTGAGACAGATGTCAGGATGAGGAGGATTGCACCATGTGTAGCGAGCAGAGTTATGGTGGTGAGCTCACTTCCTGTAGGCATCCTGCTCTCAGAGCCTGGTCAGGTTACTTAACTTCCCAGTCTTTGGTTCCTCCATCTGCACAAGAATGACCGCATCCACTTCATAGGTATGTGTGTGTCTCAAAAGGGGAATATGTCTGGGAGGGGCTTGGCATGGTGTCCAGATGAAGCATTACTTAATAAATAAAAGGGGGCGTGAAAGCCAGTGAGTTAGGGTGAGTCTTTAGGATGAGCCATGGTCTGGCTGAGCTCTGGTTCCTGTTGAACATGCAGAAAGAGGACCCTGTGGGCCCCAGGTCGGCTGGGAGCCTAAGGAGAGCCAGGGCTTTTCTGAACCAAGATGGGCCCAGTCTGTGTCTGCTGTGCTGGGGCCATGATTGGCCGGGAAGGGGAGGAGCCCAGCCTTAGCTCCACAAGGTTCCCTGCGATCCAAGCATGTGATTCAGAAGGCCATTTTGCTGACAGCTCCCTCTGCCTCACCAGACTCTAAGCAATTAACCAGCCAGGCTCCAGGGAGGAGCATTCAGAGGCAATCAGGGTAACCTTGACCTCCTTCGCACAGCACAGCCGGGTTCCAAGGTGCTCCTGCACTGTTGAAGGGCAGCTCCTCCTTGCATAGAGAACTCCTCCTCTCCTCCTCCTCCCTGGCCAGCTGGAGCCATGGAGCCAGGATCCCCAGCTCAGTCGCAAACACACAGATCTCACACTGAGACAACCGACCTTATTTGGTTTTTGCACACTGGAACATTACAGGTGGTCCTGGGCACCTCCTGAAGTGTGTGTGTGTGTGTGTGTGTGTGTGTGTGTGTGTGTGTGTGTGTGTGTGTGTGTGTGTGTGTGCTGGATGACAGAAGATGTGGCTGAGTGTAGGAATGTGAATGAGGCCCAGGCAAGTCCTGTGGGAGCGAGAGGCGTGGACTGGGCTCAAGGAGGGGTGCAGTGTGCATGGAGGGGGGTGGGGTCTGTGAACCCATGTGAGTGAGGCGGAGGGGCGGTGGGTGGAGGGTGTGTAGGGCCCGGGTTTTAGGATGTGTCTATGGGCTCTCCCCCAACCACCCCCTCTCCACCAGCTCGGGCCTGTACGTTTCAAACACTTCATTGTCGGCCCTGGTAAAGCCTTTATTTATAAAGCGCGGGTGTTTCATTCAGCTTAACTGAAAAGGCCTTTAAATCACCACAGCTGGGAAGGGCTAATTGCAGTTAGAGTTGTCAAGGACTCTCTTGTCTGCTTTTGCCATCTGTGACATAGTGAATGCAAAGATCATTTTAAGCATAGGCAGTTAATGTAGAGAATAATTTGAGAGCTTTAGATATTTATGGTAAATTATTTAACTTTATAGTGGAGTTTTATTGCCTCATTATTCTATGTGTGAAGAATCTTGGCGTTTCCTGTGACTCGGCACTTTGTGGAGTTTCACTTTGCAATGCTCAGGAGGAAAGTTGCTCTCCCCAGCCAAGAGCTGGCCTCCTGGAGAGGATGCCCACCCAGGAGCCTTCCGGATCAATATTCATCTGGCTACTGGTCATGACTGCTTCTCACCTTGCATCAGACTCTTGGAATTCGACAAAGATGTTGGAGTTCCTCCTTACTGCCCACAGGTGGCCTTACTCCTGCCCTGCAGGGATCTTGGAGCCCTGTCTTGGGGCCCTGAGAAGCCTGGACTCTGGGAATGTGGCACCCAGGTCTTTGGACCTAGGCTTCTGGTGCCTTCCATGTCCTGCCTAAGTTCTGTTAGGGACAAGATGTTTGTCATCTAGAAGTCTCCTGTCTAGTTTGTTTCTTGATCACCATTCAGCGTCGAACCTTCCCAGTTACCTAGGGTTTTTTTTAGAATATACAAAACGGATAACTCCCTGCCACTTCTCTCTTGCCTTCTTGGAGACCCTGTCCCAGACACTGTAGAAATGATGTCCTTGCATCTGTAACCCCATGACATTCACATTCCAGTGGGGTTTGCTGCAGGCGCCTCCAGGTGACAGGTGTCGGGCTGCTGAAGCCACATGGGTGACCCTCAGCTAGTACTGCACAGGAGAGGGAGGCCCTTTGTTCTTCAGTGGATCATCTCTGCCATGGTCTACATGTCCCAGACTTCCCAGTGGGACTGAGCACAGCTTGTCATTGGTGATTATCTACTCAGCCACATACCTTTCTTGCTTCCTTCCCTCCTCTCTGCTTCACCTCCCTTTTCTCCACTAGTGTTTGCTGGCAGCAGCTCTCAAAAAACAACTTGAACTTAAGCCCTGTCTCAAGTACTGTTTCTTAGGAAACACTGTCAGGCCAATGTGGGGTTCAAATCACGGCACCGCTAACCTGATGGACTTGGATCCGGGACCTTGAACTCTGCCTCCTTAGTCCACTGGCTTGACTTTGAACATGCTTTGGGCTGTGATCTTGGTGGGTGAGTCAAACTTTTTCAAATTTCTTTGAGAGAGCAAAGGAGTACTCAGCCAGCTAGGGTTAAGCATGACCCTCTAAATGAACATGGAAGTTTCAGGGCAAGGGCCTGTCTTTGGGAGCTTGAGTGGCTATTTTCTGTGAGACTCTATTCCTAGTTCAAGGTCTGAAATGACCACATCGAGTTTGAACTTAGTGTCTGGGGAGGGTTTAGTTTGAACCCCAAAGTTATTAGTTGTGAAATTAAAGCCATCACAAGACACCTCTGAGGTATGTTGGAACGAGTTCTCCTTTGTCTCTGGCTGGAAGACTGCCACTCATTCTTCAAGACTCAGCTTAAATGTCATCTCTTCTGCCAAGCCTTTCTCAAGCTCTCCTCCAGGCTTGGGCTGAAGTGTTTTCACAGCTCTTTGTTCATTGCTTGGTAATTGCGCATATCACATGGTCTGTCATTGATCTGCTGCTATGTCTCCTTCCTGACCAGGCTGGGAGCTCCTGGAGGGCAAGAACAGTTTTGATTCATCTTCTTTGTTTCAAGAGTCCAGGGCCTGGCACAGCCCCGGCTCAGGGAGCATGTCCTGAATTAATGGATGAAGGGTGGACAAACAGACAGATGGATGGATGGATGAACAAATGGATGGGTGGGTGGGTGGACAGACAGATGGATGAGTGGATGGATGGATGGATGGGTAGATGAGCATATGGATTAGCAGATGGATGGGTGGATGGATAGAAGATTGAAGGCTGGACAGATGGACTGACAAGTGAGTGGATGGCTGTCAGGTAGGTTTTGCAGCATCATGACATTCTGTGCTCATCAATCCTCAGCACCCAGAAGCTTCCTGCAGGCCTGTTCTGGCACTGGGTGCCTTAACATTCCTCAGGAAACTCAGAGAGGAGGAGGCAGTGGGTCTGAGTCTTTGGGCGGGAGGCATTGGGAGAGGACTCCCTTTTAGGCGGAAGGAACCAGTATACCTCTCCACTATCCCTCCCCACACTCTACAGAGGTACCACAGTGAGGATGGAAGGGACAGCCCACACTCTTCATTGCTGGGACCTACTTTGTAGATCAGACAGAGAGGGGCCCCACATGCCACATGGCACTGCTGGGCTCACTCACAACTCTGGCTTTTCAGCAAGAGACCTGGGAGGTGGCCGAGGCCAACAGCAGTCTGGGGCAGAAAGCACCAAGGTATTTGAGGTTTAATGGTGGTGCCTGGGGCTTTGGGAAAGCTTCTGAAAGGTCACCTTCTGCCATTTAGCTGTTGTAGGGTTGTACGTGAGAAAGGCAGATTCCAGACCTGTCCCCTGTCCCTTGGGGAAAACTCATAGCACTACACCTTTTGCTCAGCAGGGATAAGGAGCAGAGAAGAGTGTGCCTGCCCTTGCCATAGGAATCCTACATGTCTGCCCTTTCAGCCCTCACCCAGACATCTACATGGCCCCAGAAAGACTTACTTCAAGGCCAGTGTTCCCAAGCATGGCTGTACAAGGTGGGCAGATGTGAGAGGGCTTTGGGCTGGCCAGCAGGAGCTCGCCCCAGCTGCAGGGAGCCCTAGATTTCCAGGGCTTCTGGTACCATTTGGAGGGACACACTCTGCTCTGGGGCCCAAGGAGGGGACAGGATAAGGGCAAGAACAGCAGCTCACCTGCAACTCAGCCTCAGTCTCCTTCCGAGAGCACTGAAGAGCGAGGTCTTCTGTTAGTCAGCATCCCCACCATGTCTCCAGTGCTGGAAACCATCCCAGCTTCAACACCCACCATGCAATGACCCTCTTTCAGGTGCTGAGTGTACAGACAAGTCTTTCTGTTCTGGCCTTTCCAGTGCAGAGCCTGTGACCACCATGCTGGTCCCTGCCCAGGCTCCAAGCCACATCCCAGCCTGGACTGGGACCTTTCTCCTTTCTGCCAACCTGATCCCGCTGCCTCCTCATCTGCCCATGTTCGTGTGCCAGGCTCCTCCTGAGATGTCCCTGAGGCCCGGCATGTCCTGATTAACCCTGAGCCTTGTGTCCTGCTTGTTCAAACAGTCTCTGATGGCCAGGCTCTGCACTCACACTCCACGTGGTCAAGCTGCTGGCATGAAGGTGCCCTTTCAGCTGGGCAAAGGAGCCCCTTCAAGCCGGTAGAGAAGGTGCCTCGAGGAAGGGGCTTGGAGAGGGTTTAAGCTGCTTCCAATAGCAATTCATTACCTTCCTCCTTCTGTCCTAGCACCCAAAAGTTTGTGGCCATCACCCCAGCCCCTACCACCTTTCCATCCCACCCTTTGCCTGTGAGGATGAGTGTTCTATGAGTGTGAACACAGTGTGAGGTGTGCACGTGTGTTCAGCAGCTATGAGAACATGAATGTGGTGTGAGGCTTAGTGCAACTGAGGGTGTGTGTGTGTGTGTGTGTGTGTGTGTGTGTGTGTGTGTGTGTTGGCTCATGGCATAGTGCATCTGTGATGTGGTGGGGGATGAGGGCAGCATAGAGTCGTGGAAGCCCGGTATAGTGTGTAAGGTTTGGAACCAAGGGTCCTCACTGATGTGCACCGAGAGCAAGCATGCTGCAGCGTGGCTGTCTAACCCATGCTTTCATCATCTCACCTTTCAGTTTCTTATATGTCAGGCCCAAATCCGAGTCCCAACCCCACAGTGGGCAGAATGGTGCCTGGCACCGAGTGGATTATCACCCACCCCAACCCTTTGTAGAATGAAGTGGAAATGACTGCAATCATTACACCAAGCAGAAGCCCGAGGCACCCTGAACCACCCAGCAGAAGAACCCAATTTAAATTTCAGGGTCAAGGTGAGCCTCTGCTTGGAAGGGTGCGTGCTGTGAACATCATGGTTTGAAGCAATCAACAACAGTGGCTTCGGGCTTGGATTTGAGGTTCATCTCTGCTGTTCAGTAGCTGTGTGACCTTGAGCAAATGCCTGATGTCTCTGTGCCTTCAGAAGTGTGAAATGAGAATGACCATGAACTTTGCTTCCAGGATGCAGGGAGTAGTGAAGACCTGGAAAGCCCTTAGGGCAATGCTTAGCACAGAGAGAACACTCACTGAGAGTTCCCCAAACTTGTCACTCCTCTCTCCCTTGTGCTGGAGGGGTGTGCATGCATGTGGTGAGCATGCAATGTGGGTGTGAGTAGAAGCATGGGTGCAGGTGAGGGTGGGGGTGGGGCAGAGTAGGTGCCTAGTGGTTCCGCACATCTCAGTGTGTGTGTCTGATATGCCAATCAGTGTACGTCATGTTTGTGGGGAGAGCGTATGTTCTTGCCATGCTCAAGCCAGAGAGAGTCCAGAAACATAGGCGGCTCTGTGTGTGTGTGTGTGTGTGAGAGGTGGGGACAAGGCACGCTGCTTGGGCGTGTACCATGAACACACACCCTTCCTTGTATGTAAGGAATTGTAAGGAGTGGATGTTGGGCAACGAAGTGTGTGCAGCTTTGCACAAAAGCAGCCATGTGCCCCACACAGGACTGGAGCAGGTGTGGCTTCAGTAGCAGGTGAGTCTGAGACAGTGGGGACTGAGCTTGTGGAGATAATAGGCCCTGGGGAGTTGTTCTTGGCCCTCTGGGAGTACCATTCAGCTCCTTGGTTCCTTGCTGGACTTGTTGGCTTGCAGCTATCTTCTTCTGGCCTATCCCACTTTTAAAAAAATATTTTATTTATTTATTAGAGAGAGAGAGAGATTGAATGGCAGACAGAGAGAGAGAATGGGCACCCCAGGGCCTCCAGCCACTGCAAATGAACTCCAGACACATGTGCCACCTTGTGTATCTGGCTTTATATGGGCACTGGGGAATTGAATTCTGGTCCTTCTACATTGCAGGCAAACACTGTAACCACTAAGCCATCTCTTCAGCCCTCCCACTTCTTTTTTTAATCAATTAATGAATTAATTTGCAAGCAGAAAGGGATAGAGAGAAGACAAATGGATTCCAGAATGCATGCACCACTTTGTGTGTCTGATTCCACATGGATGCTGGGGAATCGAACTCAGATCACTAGACTTTGATAGCAAGTGCCTTAACCACTGAACCATCTCTCTAACCCCTAGCGCACTTCTTAACTCCCCAGTCCAGCCTCAGAGTTGGGTCCTTGGGCATGTCAGCTCTCATCTCCCTCCCTGTCTACATTGCTGCTCTTCTGCTCTGCCTGACCAGTGACTGGCCTAATGCGCATCCAGTGAGTATAAGAAGGAAAGGTCCCCTCAAGAGCTCAGCCTGGCCTGTGAGCAAGATGGTGTCCCACCATTCCCCATCCCAACAAACCCCAGGGACGCTTCTACAGCTTGATCCTACAGAGTGCCACACTCAAAGGAGCAAGGACTCAAGGCTTTCATTTGGGAGCTAAGTGGCCTTTCTAAGAACTGTGTCTCTCCTATTGGACCTCTTTGGATGGGAGCCCAATCACGGTCTCCTGTGGAAGCTGGGGGAGTAGGCAGAGCTAGGCCTGGAGGAACACTGCCCAGCACTGCTGGCCAAGGTTGCCTGGGATCCTGCCCACAGACAAATTGGGATAAGTCTGTGTAGGAAACGTGGCTTTGGGATGTCTTCACCTGTTCTGGCTGGGTTGGCAGAGGTGGTGACTTCAAGAATGGGATCCAGGAGCTGGGTTGAGTGGGGAGGACCAGGGGCAGAGCAGGCACCTGGGGAGGAGTCCTTCCTGCCCACAGCGCCTCCTCCTGGCTGCTCTGTGCTATGTGCTCCCATCCTTTGCAGCCTTGCTGTCCCCTCCCACCAAAGGACTGTAATTCCTTCATCTGGTCTCTGTTCTCCAGGAGAGACTTTGTTCTGTGTCCTGTCCTCCATGCCCAGGACAGCCTGTCCCCTAGTGGGCACCTAGCATGAGAGAGACATTGTTGCTTAGCCAGGCAGGCTTCTGGGAGGTAAAATAGGGCTTATCAGATGGGCCTGGCTCTACTGCCCAACTCCGCCCCCCCTGGTTTAGCTACTCCCAAGTTGTATACCATTGGACAAATTCTCTCTCAGATTCAGTTTTCTCAACTGTACAATGGGAAAACAAACTCCACCTTACTGTGTGAGGAGTCCCCAAAGCATCATGGGAATAGAGCTCAGGTGGTGGGTCCCTTCCCCAGTCCCTCCATTACCTTTGGCCATCGCTGGCTGCCTCACTGTCCATCTCCCTGGTCACTCAGCAGCCAGCCCTGGGGGCATGAGAATGTACCACACTTTCTCCTAGAGATCCCCGCTGAGACCTTGCTCATGACCAATGGTTATCTGCTCACCCACCCTTCAGCCACTTCCATCCCTCGAGTGCCCCAGATTAAGTGGTGTGAACCAAGGAGCATGGAATAGGCAGGAGCTCTACACCAGGACTGCCTGGGCTGAGTCCCCACCACTGAATGAGAGATGCTCAGAATCTTCTCGGGCCTCAGTTTCTTTATCTGCCTAATGGGCTGGAGTGATGATGAACAAAAGGTCTATAGCAAACTTTGAGCAGTGGGTGGAGCTCTCAGCTCATTGTCTTCAGGGCCAGGAAGGGGGAGGAGGGACAGAGGGACAGAAGGGAAGAGTAAGTCTAGTCCTGGAATTTTGTGATTGCTTACCTGCTGAGTGGTGACATTTGGCCCTATGCTCTCTCCTCCATGCATGGAATAAGAGGAGCCAAGTCCCATCAAGGAAGCCAGACCTTGCTGGTCTTGGGTGCAGGCAGTGATGACCACCAGACCTGTTGCATTCCAGGCGTCCAGATGAGGTGAACCCTGAGCCTGCGTGGGAAGGGCTCAGGTGAGAGCTCATGCAGCCATACAAACACACTGGACCACAGCTGTCAGGGAGCCTAATGGCCCCATAGAGGGGGGATTCAGAGCCTGTATGTGCTGAAGTTGGGTGTCCTACACAGTGCAGCAGGTGCCCAGCTAGCAGTTGGCAGGGGCAGCGTGGGACCGAGTGTGGGTGCAGCCAGGGCACACCATACTCCCCAGGTCCCTGGATGAAATGGGATTCGTCTTAAGTGCAATAGAGAGCCTCTAAGGGCTTTGACCCCCGTGGCTGAACAGGATGGTGTCCATGGCTTGGTTCTGCTGTGGTATTCAGGAGCTTTCCTGGGAAGCTAGTGAAGATGTGCCGGGCATGTGAGCTTGTGGAGAGCAGTGTTGGGCTTGCTGAGTGGCTGCTCAAGAGGCCTTTCTCTCAAGATGTGTGCAGAGCCGAGCTACAACTGCAAAGCCTTCTGGAATCCAGGAGCTCTAGAGAACAGATGCTCTGCTCTCCTCCGTCCCTCCCTCCCCCCATCTCAGGGCACTGTAGTTTCAAGAGCCAACTTTGTACTGCACCCTCATCTTCTGAAGTCCACGGCTCTGGGTCCTGTCACTGCTGTGCTGCAGGAGGCCCATCTCTGGTCTAACAATGCCTCATGATCTTTTAACACTAGCTCCTGCCATCACTACTCAGCAACTCTCTTTTGTTTCTTAGCTCAGATTCCCAAGAGAACTGATGGATTCAACTCTTCTTATGAGCCAGGCCATAGGGCATTTGTCTTGGTGTCATGTCTGCCCCGTCATCCATCAGCTGACTCCAGGGAGCATGGGAGGCCAAGCAGGGGTAAAGCAGCAAGTTCCTTTGGAAAGAGTAGAGACGGGGTGGGTGTGACAATAGCTGGTCCTAGGCCAGGAACACTTCTGTAGCAGAGCTCTGAGCTCCAGACTTTCCTTCTAGATCTGATTGCTCACTGGATTCTGCCTGGAGATCAAAACCAGTCTTTGTGTGTAGGTGTTCATATGAACACATGTGTGTGCACATGCGTGTGAAGGTCAGAGGTCAATGTTGGTGCCTTCCTCAATAGCTCTCCACCTTATTTTTTGAACCATGGTCTCTTAGTGAACCTGGTGCTCACTGATCCAGCTGGACTAACAAGCCAGTGAGCCCCAAGGATCCTCCTGTTTCTGCCTCCCCACTGCTGGGATTACAGGCATGTGCCACCATGCCTGGCATTTGACATGGGTGCTGGGGATCTGACCTCAGGCCTTTTATGCTCGTATGCCAAGAACTTTACCCACGGAGGCATCTTCTCAGCCCTCTCAAACTAGTCTTTGAGTTCTAGGTGCACAGGAACTGGTCAGTGATCCCTACTCGAGGTAAATCTGGTCTGTGGGCCATAGCATCAGTCCTAACTAGAGAGTGAATGGTTTCTCACAGGCCTATGCCAAGGCCAGAGCTCACGTTCTAGGAAGGTTGGGGGGGGGGTATTCGGAGTCTCCATCTTTCTCAGCGACCAGTCCATTTTTTTTTCTGGAGCTGCATACCACCACATGCTCAAGAGCAACTAAGTTTATAGAAATCACCAAGACCATTAGCAGCCCTTCTTTCTCTGACACACCTAGTAGACTGCACTGCTCCAACCCAGCCAGGTGGTAACTGGGCATGCTCAATGCCAGATCCATATATTCAAATGGCACACCTCATTCCTCCTGGGCCCATGATCCATACAGTGTGACTGCAGCATCTTTCTTTTTTTAAATTAATATCTTTATTATGAATAAGTATATACATTGTATGAGCAAATCTTGTGAAGGTGTCCCTGTTTCCCTCCTCTCTGTCCCCTACCCACTGGGGTCTTTCCTCTGTGCCCATTCTGGATCTGTCCATAGACTAGGAGGTATGAACAGCACCAGCGGTAGCCAGTTTTTTTTGTTATTTTCTTTTTCCATTCCCCTTGTGTATTGGTGATGAGGGGGGCAATGTCTCTGGATATTCTCCCCATCATGGCTCTAACACTCTTTCTGTCCCCTTTTCCGCTCAGTTCCCTGAGTCATAGTGGGTGAGTTTTAAGTTTGCTTTATTGTTGAGATCTTAAGTATCTCTGGATCTTTGCCCTGGGTTGTGTTGGGTATCGTTGGTGTCTGTCTCCATTGACCTTTCATGGGTTATCAGACTTGCTGTGGTGATTGGTCTCCTGTTTGTCTCATCACTTTCTCATAGGTTTTATTTGGGCCCTGTGTGAAGGCCAGGGGTGGTTTGTCTCCTGCCAGGATGTCAGCCATCATCCAATGTCTTGTTGGTGGAATTAGGTTGTCCCCAGTTCTCTCAATGCCTTCTGAAAAATACAAACAGAATCTCCATCTGAGAGTGAGATCAATATAGGTTAAATAAGACAACATTGCTATTTTGGCTTGCTCCTAATGGGTGTAGCCTCTCTGTAGCTCTCTGATAGTGGGAATTTCCCCTTGGAGCCTGGGTTCTTGGTCCCTATAGGATTTTGCCATGGATCCCAGTTCCAGTTAAGGGTTCCTTGTCACCAAGCGGATCTCTTAGCCAATCAATAAGCCGTTGATTACCCTCCTAGGTTTAGCACCACTATTGCACAAATGAGAATTCCTTGACTTGCTGGTCTCTTCCATACAGCCGTGTGCTCAGCATTCTTGTGACAGCTGTCTATATTGTATATCAGTGGTCTCTGCTTTCTCCAAATATCATTGATCAATTTCCCCTGGCAGCTCATGCCACACCTTCCAGTTGCAGCATCTTTCATAAAGAGGTGGAGGAGGGGTCTAAGGAGATAGCTCAGCAGGTAAGAGTGCTTGCTATACAAATGTGAAGACCTGGGTTTAATCCCCGCACTTAGGTCAAGGCTACACATGTCAATATCATGCAGCATTAAGGGGGTTGGAGACAAGAGGATTGCCACAGGCCCCTGGTCAGCCAGCATAACTGGGGAAAACCAGAAAGCTCCAGAATTTTTAGAGACTCTGTCTCAGGGAAATAAAGTGGAGGCATGATAGAGGAGGGCACCAGCATCAACCTCTGGCTTCTGCCTGTGTGCATGGGGTGCACCACCCCACATACATTCACACGTACACACCACATACTACACACACCACAGAGTAAATTAATCTTGCTATTTTTGAGGTAGAGTCTCATTCTAGCCAAGGCTGAGTAGTAGTCTCATGGTGGTCTTGAACTCACAGTGATCCTCCTACCTCTGCCTCTGGAGTGCTGAGATTAAAGGTGTGCACCACCATGCCTGGCTAAATAATTTTTTTTTAAAAAAAAGAAGTGAAGTCTATGTCCCCTCTCCTTGACATGGCTGACCAATAGACTGATATCTAACTGACCAATAGAACATGATAGAAAGGATTTTATGCCAATTCTAAACCTAGATGTTAATACTCCTTGCATGTTCTTGCTTTCTCTCAGTTTAATAGTTTCTTCCCATTGCTGGACCAAATCACCTGACCAGAAACAGCTTATGGAAGAACAGGGTTTATTTCAGCTTACAGTTTTGAAGGGAGGTTTCACTATGGCAGGGAAAGCGTGGCAAAGCAGATAGCCAGGCTTCATAGCTCCACGTTGTTTATGCGGAGAAAGGGAGCAGAGAGAATGAGCTGTGTGTAGCACACGGGGCTGGGCTATAACACCCCAAGGCCCATCCCCAGCAACACACCTCTTGCAGCAAGGTTCTACAAACTTCCCAAATAAGGTCATTAGCTGGGGATTAATCACAAGTATATGAGGCTATGGGGAACCCTTTTCGTGCAAATTACCACATTCAGAATCCTGCCACTGCCGTGTGAACAAGCTTGTTGTGCCTGTTGGATGAGAGACAAGAGGTCAAGTCAGTGCCCCGTGGACAGCCCTCCTGTGGTAAATCATTAAATAAAGCTGTTTGGGCTGGGGAGATGGCTTAGCAGTTAAGGTGCTTACCTGCAAAGCCTAATGACCCAGGTTCAATTCCCTAGTACTTACATAAAGCTAGATGCACAGTGGTGCATGTATCTTAAGTCTGTTTGCAGTGGATGGAGGCTCTGGTGTGTTGATTCTCTGTCTCTTCTCTCTCTCTCTCTCTCTCTCTCTCTCTGCTGGCCAATAAATAAATACAAATATTAAAATAAATAAATAAGTAAGGCTGTCCTAAGCAAGCTCTCTGCCCCTCTTTCCAGACCAGACTGCTAAGCCCCACCTAGGTCTGCCTACCCTGGCTCAGAGCAGTGGAACCATCTAGTTGATCCATAGACTCCTGAGCACTAGCATAGGCTTATCACGTTAAGCCACTGAGTTGTGGAATGATTTGTTACACAGCAATAGCTCACTGATACACCTCCCTGTGGGGAGGCCTCAGACCATATGTTAACACATGCTTTCTAGCTCACTCCCAGAGCCCAGGGAGGTCTGCTCCTCGAAAGCAGGACTAAAATGTGCTTGGACTCAAGTTGCAACGATGACTTGGTATATTGATGGATGCCCAGTCATCTGGGTGCGTCTGTCGCGTGCCAGGCAGCTGCACTTCCTGCCACTTACAGAGAATTTGCTGTAATGCATTGTGATGCATTAGCATAATAATTGCTAAGCATTCACAAATGAATAGCTCACTGACTGATGGATTTTGTACAGATTCTGTGAAGGTTACATCGAGGGTGAAAACATTTCACTGTGTCAATGAACATACTTAATTTTTCTGGAAGTGCTATTTAAATTGCGTCTTGCTATGACATTAGCATAACAAAGACATAATGCATCCGTTGATGCTGTACTGGAGAACACTGTGGACCCGAGATAGATGGAGGGGGTGTGGAGAGGGGGTCTGGGAGCTGCAGAGGGCAACCCCATTGGGTCTCTTGGGCAGGTGGAGGAGGTGCTAACCTGTAGGTCCCGCCCCCCAGACTGGGCTCCAGATGGGGCTCTGGGGCTCCTGGCAGTGGGTGGGCTCTATTTATTGGCTTGTTTCCTTTTCACTGATTTTCTCTCCTCACAGCTCTGGCCACCACGTCCTGTTAATGGGTGGGTGGGTCTTGGCTGTCAGCAGAGAAACCCTCAGGAGAATTAGGAGGCATTCAAATCTGACAGGATTCATCCGCCCCCTTCAATAGGGCAGGGTGGCCTCTCCAGAAGCAGCCAGCTGGTCCAGGGATGGGTGCCTTGGGACCTTCCTCTCTCCGGGTCCCCTCCCCTGAAAGTACCATCAGAGCTGTCACAGGAAGCCTCACGGGGGAATGACTTTATTACCTCAATTGTCTCCACGTTCTGCATATGCAGCTCTTTAAGGGGAGTGTTTGGGAAGAGAGAGCACTTGTTCACTGAGCATCTATTATCTGCCAGGCACCAAGTTGTTTCATGCACACCAGCTCGGCTCCTCCACCAGCTGCACAGGATGGTGTGGACAGAGGGGCTCACAGTCCGGCACTGGCTTTCCTGTATGCAGAACTTCTCAGAGCCTTGGGCACAATAATGCTAAAGAGGGAAGCAGAGGGGTTCAAACCTTTAAAATGGTGGAATGTAGCTTGGGAGGGGGGCAGGATCATCCCATTTCTTGCCTAAGAGGGATTCAGCCAGTCAAGGATTCTTTCTTCATGTTTATCTCTCTCTCTGTCTCTGTCTCTGTCTCTGTCTCTGTCTCTGTCTCTGTCTCTCTCTCTCTCTCTCTCTCTCTCTCTCTCCACATATGGAGGTCAGAGGACAGTTAGGGTGTTATTGCTCATCTTCCACTTGTTAGAGGCAGGGTGTTTTCTATTCTCTATTCTCTATTTTCTATTGCATTCTCCAGGGTAGCTGGGCCACCAGCTTCTAGGAGACCCTCCTGTCTCCACCCCCCTTCTCACTATAGGAGTCCTGGGATTGCCGGAGCTTAGTGCCATAACACCCTCTAAACTCAGCAAGCACTTTATCCAACGAGCCATCTCCCCAGCCCCATCTCAGACTTGAGGAAATGGAGGCTACATGAGAATGTAATTTGCAGCCAACCTGGCAAATGACCCCCATGGGATTTGAATCCTTACTGACCTGATTCCAATGTCTGAGTGTTGACTGGCTTCCTACAAAAAAGAATAGACAGCTTTGGTGGGAGAAATGGAGCTAGCTCAGGCTGATCTGGAATTCACTATGTAGTTTCAGGATAGCCTTGAACTCACAGCGATCCTCCTACCTGTGCCTCCTGAGTGTTGGGATTAAAGTTGTGTGCCATCAGGATGCTGCTCTTTGAGGAAGACCTCTCTGTAGACTCTGAGAATGTGGTTCACAAGAGTGCAGGACTGGAAGGGGGTGGGGATAGATCAGCCCACACTGCCCCGGAAAGTGGTTCACCCGAGGAGCCCCCTGCTTTGGGCCAGGAAGGTATGGAATGGAAACCTTTAAAAGATTCAGCCCAAGCTCAAACCCCAGGAAGGAGTGAGAAATTTGGAGACCCAAGGACAACAAGGAGGGGTGCTATCAACACTGTTGTCCCCTCCACCAACGGCAGATAGTGGGCTGTAGCTGGTTTCCTACTTCCAGAGCCCCAGTGCAGATCCAAGTGCTGGGAGGTCTGGAGAGGGCCTGGGCCCATGGGAGTTGGGGTAGTTTAAGGGATACCTTGCCCTCCTGGCTTCTTCTCTGAGTCAGGGGTTCTTTCTCTCTGAGAGACGGTCAGGTACTTTTAGAACTGGATGAAAACTTCCCACAGAAGAATGAACATTCATATCATAAATTGCATGTAACATGAGAGGTGGTAGGTACTCTGAAACTGTAGCTGTTACCTTATCACTACTAGAACACAACACCCAACCAGAGCAGCTTAAGGAAGGAAAGGGTTTATTTTCAGCTGACAGTTTCAAGAGGAAGTTTATCATGGTGAGGACAGCATAGACTTCCAGAGTCTCATCAGCAGGGAGGAAGGAGGGGGCAAGCTGGGCTGGGCTGTAATGGTTCTAAGGTTTACCCCTAGTGACACACTTCCTCCAGAAAAGCTCCATCTCCCAACCTTCCCCAACCTTCCAGAACATCACCACCAACTGGGGACTAAGAATTCAACCCCATGAGTCTATGGGGCACATTTGACATTAAAGACCCACCTGTCTTCTTGGGTTGAAAGGAGCTGAGATCCTGGAAAAGGGAAGAGACAGAGAACTGTGCTGGTTTCCAGAGATTCACCCCAAACCTGAGGTCAGACATCAAGGGCTTGTCTCCTATCCAGCTTTCTCTCCAATCACCCTCCCATGTTCCCACATTCTGGTCCCTGCCCCCTGCTCTGTGCTTTGATGTCTTGCCCTGTTCCACCCTGCATTACTGAATCAGGTCCTGCCGCCTCTTCGGGAGACTTCTCTGTTCACTCCTCTGATTTATTGAGTGCATCCCACTTGCTACAGGCAAGAACGAAGAGAACACACAGGATGCTGCTCATCTCATGGGACCTGCAGGCCGACTGGGAGGCAATCGAGGAAATGACATTTATGGGTGTGACTTATGCAGGGAGATTGCCTGGCTGGGCACACACAGCGGTGAGGTTTCAGCTCCCTTCTTTGCTCACTGAATTCCACCTTTCAGGTTTCTGCCACGTCAGCATACCATCTGTACTATTATTTACTTACCATTGTTTCCCTTAAAGAAACTTTGAATTGGATCGCTGATTTGCTTCGCACGTCCTAAGCAATATTGCCTGCGGAATCATGGGTCTTAATTTATAATTTTAAAGAAGAAATGTAAAGCTTTTCATTATAGCAAAATATACAGATCATAAATTTACTGTTTTTTAAGTATACAGTTCCGTCGCATTAAGGACATTCACAGAACTGTGCTGCAGTCTTTGCTATCCATTTCCGGAATTTTTTCATCATTTCAAATGGAAATTCCCACCCACTTTCCCTTCTCTCCATCATCTAGCCCCTAGAAGCCCCTAATCTATTTCTGATCACTATGAGTTTGCCTGTTACCGCAGGTGGGCTAACATGTGTGTGCTATTTAGATGTTAGCATATGTTCACATGAATTGTAACTATTAAAGTTGTAGATGGTGTTCTATAATCATCTACCCTGAAAGCAGAAGTTCAGATAAGGACCTGAGTGTGGGCATCTTATTTAGGAGGGAACAGGAGTGTAGGAGTGGAGACAGTTGAAAGGGATCAAAGTCGCTGACATACTGAGCTGCTTATTGCTGTGGGCAATTGGGATTTAATATTAATAAGGCCTGAAGAATCCAGAAGAGAGCATCCCAGAATTCCCCATGGAAGCCTGGGAGGCTGGGCACACGCCTGCAATTCCCAGTCCTCGCTGTTTCATCGCCTGCACTCTCCTGAAGAAAGTGGAGAGCCTGCGGAGAACTGTCCACTACAGCAGTGCTGAGTTCGAGTCCTCCATGAGGGTGTAGCCCCCTGCTTCCTAAAGCTAGCCGTACTGTCTACAGACATTCCTATGCCTGATTCCGTGCTTGCAGATGTTTGTCCTTTAAAAATGAGATGTTTGGACCGATGTCTGGACACAAAGCAGGAACTTGCCAGACTGTAAGGGAAGGCCCCCAAGACAGGCACAGCAAGTGGGTTTCCTGGATGCCATACTGAAAATTCCTGAAAGCTGTTGGTAGCCTCGTAGGGACCTAAAGCCGGGAGGGGTACACACGTGTGATACAACCACCTGAAGAGTTGCCTGGATGCCAGGTAGCACTGGGCATTGATACTAACTCAGTTCCCAGGGGATCATAGTGGGAGCCCCTCAGGTCTTTGCACTTCCAGGGTCAAGGGGCACTTGGTGCATGTTCAAAGTTTACAGGGATGTTGGTGGAGACCATGGGCCTAGCTAGGGAGGCTGGACCCCCATGGGGTTTATCAGCATTGAGTTTAACTCATCTTTTGACCCCCCAGTGTAGGTAACAGAAAAGCTCACCGAGAGCCAGCCCTACCTCTACAACCATCTAGCCAAAAGATCTTGGTCTTCCAAGCCTCAGTCTGTTGGTCTGCTCAATGGGTATAATAATGTCTGGTTTAAATGGTTATTAGGAAGATTTCTTGAGAAAATATCATCAAAATGCTCAAAATATGAGGATGTCCTTTCTAATACCCTGTGCTAAGCCTGGCTCTCTGAGCAAACCTGAGCCAGCCTGCCCAAAGGGAAGCAGAATGAAACCCTGGAGCTAGTTGGAGCCTTGTTGGAAAAGATTCCCCCATGACTCCCCTTTTTCTCTCTCTACCATGCAAGTAGGAAATCTCTCACCTGGGAGCTGGCTGGGGTGGGAGGCACCTATCATGTTCTTCTAAGATCCTGGCATTGGGAAGGCCTGGGATACTTCAATAACAGTCTCCATTCCCACCCCTGGCTGATTCTTTGAGCGTAGGGTCCTTGTGGGTTTTTAAGCAGCTCCCACCCTGATGAGGCTCTGGTAGGCCATTCCAAGGGCTCTCTGACTCTGTGGAGTCTCCTTCCAAAATAGCCTTGTTGAGCACTAGGCAAGTGGAGAAACCCCTGTCGAAGATGGATCAGGAACTTCCCAGTGTGGCCCAGCTGGGATGATGACTGCCACGGAGTAAATTGCCCCTCCTGCCTGGCTCTGGGATTCACTTCCGTTCACAGTTTAATCATTAGCAAAGGGGATTTCTAACCACAGCTGGTGCTGGTCCCTGGGGAGAGGTTCTACTCTGCGGAGAGGTAAGCTAGAGATGGCCCCCTGGCCCTCTCCAGACGGTCTCCAGGTCTCTTTGAATCCTGGCTGTGTCTGCACAGTGCAGCTTCAGGAGAAGGAAAGGAGGGTGTGCATGGGCATTAGCTCTGTTGGAGAAGAGACGTCAGGCACTAGCGTCCTTCACACTGCCACTCACATGGAAGTCTTGGAAAAGAGAGCCAGAGCTTCTAAACTTATCCAGGAGCTTGCCTGGGATTCGGGTAATATTCTAGAAGCCTCCAAGAAACTTTACGAGGCTTTTGACCTCCAAGTGTAAACACCCTTTAACCACCATCCCCTGAAAATAGACTCACTTGTTTATCTCCTTTCCTTCTTTTAGTAGAGAGGGAGGACTTAGACCTTGGATTCTCTTGATTTTAGAAGGCCAAGTCAAAATAGCATAAGTAAAAAAGGGCATTAGCAGGCTGTCATGACTGGAAAATGCAGGGCACTTTGCTTGAGACATGGCTAAATCTAGTGAAATTAGGCCATAAAGTCACTTGACTTTACTTCTGTGAGGCCCAGATGTAGTTTTCTTTCCTTTCTGTGATACAGCAGGCTTTCTTCCATTTTCGTAGGAAAGGCATTTCCTCTGCTAACCGTAGTATAACACTCTCTGAGCTGACACAAGTTTGGTTATGTGCCCATTCTGGAGTCCATGTCTGGGCACAGAGGATGCCAGCTTGGACACTTCCCATCCCCATGGCTTGGAGAAGGTGCAGCGTGGTGACAGCACCACCTGAGTGACGTGAAAGGACTGCAGAACAGCCAGACTGAGATGTCCTGGAGTCCCTGAGGTAAGTGGTCAGCCAAGGTCACCTAGCAGCATGCTGGGGAATCACCTGGATAGCAGCTTCATGGGCCTTGGCATGGCTTGTTACCAGCACCTTACCACTTAGTGACCTCCTCCTGGGACTCGCCCAATGGCGTGGGACCTTTGTGGAACCAAGCAGTCTTTGTTTTGGAGGTTCCAGGCTACTTGGGGAATTCAGGCCTGAAAAGCAATGAAGGCTAGTGTTGAGACACCCAATGTATCTGCAGAATGAGGCACGATTTGTCTCTTTGTGAGTCTGGTAGCCATCCCAGGCACAAGTCATCACTGTGCAATGGAGCAGGTCAAGGGAGGAAGGATCCCAGGGGAACAGCATCAGGAGCCAATATTTGAAGAGGAGCTGGATTCAGGTAGGGAGTGCCAGGCAGAGCAGATGGTATCCTGGTGGAGGTAACTCCCTCACCCACCCATTGGATCCATCTATCACCCTTCATCTATCTTATAAAATATTTACCATCTACAACTTATGTGCCAAAACTTGAGCTTACTATGGTGAGCAAGCCCAAGGAACCTGGGAGGCATATGGCCTGTGGAATGACACAACCAGGTGGCAGAGAATTATAATGGGGCCGAGGCCAGAAAGGTGGTTTGGGGGACTTTATTTCTGACTCAGGTGTTCAAGAGTCTCCTAAGGGCAGTGAGGACAAGGTGAGCCTACTCTCCATGTTTGAAAGCCCTGGAAATGCCTTTGTCGGTCAAACTAGGGAACAGAAAGACCCTCAACAGCTCTAGCCAGAGAGGGAACTTTGCTCACATTATATATATATATATATATATATATGGTTGGTAAGCTGCTCCCATTCACTTCTATGCCTGTATATTCTCTCTCTCTGTGTTATGCATATTTATATATATATATATATGTTTCTATGTGTGCGATCACATGCCTATACATGTGTGTGCATGTGGGTGTGGAGGTAAGGGCCACCTCTGCTGTCTTCCTCAGGTACACTGTCCACCTCTTTTAGAGGCAGGGCCTCTCAGTGGCCTGGAGCTCACTAATTAGGCTAGCCTGGCTGGCCAGTGAGCTTCAGGGATCCACCTGTCTCTGCTTCCCCAGCATGGGACACACACACCAAGCTCAGCATTTACCTGAGTACTGGAGATTGAACTCAGGTCCTTATGTTTGCAAGGCAAGCACTTTACTCAGCCATCTTCCCAGCCCCACTCCTGTATATATTTTTTCACACCTTTGGTTCACACACATCAGTCCCCAAGAAGCAGGAGCAGCTGACATGACCAGTGACTTTCTTGTTTTCAGACAGTGCACTTGACACCAAGCATCTTTGTCCGGCCTGTCAACCTCACCCTTCACAGTGCCATTGGGACAACAAGGCTTATGTTACGTAGTTCCCTTCCTGCCAAGACGGGATGTAGCAATGCTGTATTGAGTTGTTTTAAATTTTTAATGAATTTTTCCATTTTGACATTTTCATACATGTATAGAATGAATTTTGATCTTATTTCCTCCCTTCCCCCCCATTAACACCCTTTTTCCCCATTAATCTCCATCTTACTTTCAGGCTCCCCCCCCTTTTTTTTTTGAGGTAGGCCTCACTCTAGCCTAGGCTGACCTGGAATTCACTATGTAGTCTCAGAGTGATCTGGAACTCACAGCCATCCTCCTACCTCTGCCTCCTGAGTGCTGGGATTAAAGGCATGCGCCACCATGCCGGGCTCGCCCTTTTATAACCCACTGAGTTAAATGACGACTGTTTGCATGGTGGTGGGTGGAAGGTTATTTACCATGGAATGGATAACTTACCAGTGATACACCGCTGATCAACCTGACTCCCTCTCCCAGAAACCATTAGCTGCCAATAGCTACTGTGGGAGGGTGGGGTCCCGTGTCCCCTTCTCCATCAATGGTGAAGTATCGACAGGTTCAGTCTTGAGCAGGAAACCACAGTGGCTGTGAGTTCATGAGAGTAAGGGCCATGACGTATCCAGAAGATGGTGTGCAGTAGTCCTCCTGCTTTCACATTCTTTCTATCCCTTCTTCTATGAGGTTCCCAGAGTGTTGGGAGGGGGTGTCATTTCGACGTCCTGTTTGAGGCTGAACACTCAGTCGTCACTTGCTGTTTGCCAGCTCTGGAGCTCTGCATTAGCCACTGTCCATTAAGAAGTTTCTGTGATCGAGGCTTCAAGAAGTACTGATCTGTGGGAACAAACTTAAGTATTTAGAAGGCAGTTTGACATGCTGTCTATTTAGCATAACCATGGTAGTAGGTTCCCTCCAGGGTCATGTTATTTTTTTAATTATTTATTTATTTGCACATGTGTGTGTATGTGCATGTGCATATCAGGGCCTCTTGCTGCTGTAATCGAATGCCTACCCAGCTTTCTGTGGGCAGCTGGAGAATTGAACCCTGACTGGCAAGTTTTGAAAAGTTTTGAAAGCAAGTACCTTTAACTGCTAAATCATCTCCCCGGGCTCAGTGTTGTTATTCTTGATATGACCATGATTTATGTTAGCCCAGCTGTCTTGACTCAGACAATTGAGTTCCGTCCACCTACATTTTCATGGGGCTCCATGGAGCCATGGTTTGGGGGTGTCCTGCTTCCCAAATGAGTTTAATGAGACTGAAACCTGGATCCAAGACATCAGTGGGTACTGTGAACCCCATGTCTCTCCTTATGAATTCTATGTATCCTTTAGTCCGTCCCCTTTGTAAATGAAGCCCTTGCCTGTCACACTCAGGAAGTAGTGACTCTCTTTACCACAGGTGCCCAGGTGTAATAGATAATCTCAGCTGTCAATCTGATTGGATCTAGAATCACCCATAAGAAAAAGCTCTGGGCATGCCTGTGAGGCGGGGTTCTAGATTGGATTAATCTAAGTGAGAAGACCCACCTTAACTGTGGGCGGCACCTTTCCTTGAGCTGGCTTCCAGGAGTGAATGAAAAGAAGACAGTGAGCTGAGTATGAGCCTTCATCTCTGTCTGCTTCCTGACCCCATATGCAGTGTGACCTCATGCTCCATCCACCATGGTGGACTATACCCTCAAAATGTGAGCCAACATAAACCCTTCCTTCCTTAAGTTGCTTTTACTGGGCATTTTGTCACAGCAATGAGAAAAGTAACTAATAAGTCATGTCACCTTACACAAGCCTCACTCAAGCACTTTCCCATAGTGAGGGGTTTCATTTCTGAATCACTAAGGCCACGCAACACACCTGCCAGTGTGGTTGATGCCTACAAGTGCCAAATGAATGAATGAATGAATCTATCAAGGATTATATGTAGGGGGAGAATAATTTGTCAAGTTCAAATTTTTGCAAGAAAATCCAGACTCCTCTTCTTTTTCCTGTGGCAGACTTGTCTCCCTCTCTTTGGTCTCACAAGATAAGTATTAGAGTCAGGTTGACCAGGCCTGGCCCTCTCTGCCAGTTTTTTCAGAGAGGGTGATCCCATAAGTTCTCTGCATCCCTCCCCCCCCCAGCTTCCCTTGGCTGGCTCCTGCTTAGTCCCCCAAGAGGCCCTTGGCCAGAGACCCTCCTGAGTTGAATGAGTGAATGAACCGGAGGATGCTTGCCTGGCTTTCTGGAAGGATCTCTTTGTCTTGGGAGTCAGATCATTTGGGAGAGGAGTGGGTGGTATCTTCAGTCCGTCTCATGCATCTGACCTCCTTGAAGGGAGGAGGAGGAGGAGTGAGGCATGGGGGCTGGCACCTCTGTGGGCACTTTGATGAAGCCACTAAATTAGTTTGCCCTCTCCCCCTGAGAGAGGTTTTGAAAGGCTTTCTGCCTTGGTTTTGTCTCTGGGGTGAGTCATTCTGTTTGCTCATATTGTCGCCTGTCAACAGCAGTAGAAGTACATCCCAGGTGGGGGTGTCAGTGCTGTCCAACAGCACATCTGTCTCCATGATACCAGCTGCTGGGGAAGTGGAACATTCTGCTCCCTAGTTAGTGGCTTGAACATCTTGGGAAGAGCCTCATGAGAACCTGGCTTGGTCCTCCGTGGAGCTGGGGCTGGAAACAGGGAACGGAATGGGTGACTACTGAGACTGTGGGGAGGCTGGAAGGAGGAGGGGCTTTGAAAGGAAGAAGAGGATTTCAATAGAGCTGCCAAAGCCTGCCTTCTAGAAACATGTTAAAATGCTTCCTGATCCTGCCTCGGGGGTACCCATACCTGAGAGAGGACTTCCCAACCAACATCTTAGCCAGCCACTCTGGCACGCCTCATTGAAATAGGAGTCATCCCCAATGATCACCAGGAATTCTCTTCAGCAGGTGATGGTGGGGTGAGGAGACAGGAAGAGAATGAGAGGGACAAATGAGAATGTGAACAGAGGGAGACAAAACAATGTCAGGGTTGCAGAGAAAGAACAGGAGACAGAGGGGAAGGAAGGGCAGGAGAGAGAGAGCGGGCACCGTCACACAACCCCAGTGCCCTGGCTAAATCTGGCTTCTGTTCTAGGTTCCTGTGCCCTTTAGGACAGGATCCCTAGATGGTGTAAGTCATTATGAGGTCCATATCATTCTCATCTCCTGAGCATATTACAGTCAGCATGCATTTTTGCTTTTATCAGCTCTGTTATAGTTGAAGAAGCTGAATCTTAGCATCTAGATAACTCACCCACGAGTGGCTTCTATAACAAGTCCACCCAGCACTCAAGTGCATCTTCTCGAACCTTCCGCCTGCCACCTGGGAGTGCTAAGGAGAGTTCTTCTTGCCTATATCACTCTGTCTGTCCAGCTGGATTCCACATTCTGCTTCCTCAGCCTCCTGAGCTGTCACTTCCCACTTTTCTAGGCTGTGAGCTATGGCTCTGCATCCTGGTATTGGTCTTGTCAGCTGACTCTGCTGGAAAGTCTCTGCTCCTCCCCAGCAGTGCCCCGTGCCACAGAAGATAAGAGACCCCTGGCAGAGAGGGCATTGGGCCCTGCTGGACATGGAGCTGGGAAGGCAGGCCAGGCCTGAGAACAGCAATGAATGGGAAGCACTCCTCGGGGTTTTGTGGAGAAAGGACACAGAGCAGAGCCCACAGTTCCAGGTTTCTCCGCTCTCCATGGAGAAGGGAAGACAGGAGTTGGGGATGAGAACTGAGGAGCAGAAAGGCTGGTCTACCCATCTGCCTACTCTTGAACTCTGTTGTAGAGCTGGTCTGAGTCTAGCGGTTAAGTGACAGGCCTGGAGTCAGGATGGCCTATGTCTTAACTCCTCCTGCTAGCTGTGGAGCCTGATCTTTTTAAATTTTATTTAATCATATGGGATATTTTTATGTAAGAATATAGCGTACTTTGAGCATGTTCCCCTCCCACACCCTGCTAGTGCTCTTCCCTTGCCCCTTTTCTCCTGTGAGTCCTCTTTGTTCATCAGCTTCATTTTGCTCGCATGTCTCTGTACATGTATGGTTTCATGTATTTATAAAGCTTGGGCCCATAATTGAGAGACAACATGTAATGTTTGTCCTTCTGAAAATGACTTGATTCACCTAATTATCTCCAGTTGCATCTATTTTCATGCAACCAACATAACTTTATTCTTCATGGCTGAAAAAAAATCCCATTGTGCACCCAAAACACGTTTTCTTTTGTCCATTCCTCTGGTGATGGACACCCAGGTTGGCCCCACAGTTAAGCCATGACGAGAAGCGCTGCAGGAAACACTGATGGGCAAGCATTATGGAGGCACATCTTGCTGTCACCCACTTAGTACTGCTTCTTAGAACGTTAAACATTGGATGAGGAGATGGCTCAGGGGTTAAAGGTGCTTGCTTACACAATCTATCAGCCTGGCTCAATTACCCAGTACCCAAGCAAAGCTGGATGCAAAGTGGCATATGCATCTGTGATACCAACATGCCTACCACAACGGGAGGTGGAGTCAGGTGAATCCCAAATAGTCCAGCCAGTCAGATGTTCCTTTGCAGTCTGGCTGCTCATTCGCAGCAGTAAGAAATCCCATCTCAAAGACACCTTGAAGTTGTTCTCTGACTTCCAGAGGTACATGGTAGAATGCATGTCCTTACACATGTAAATAAGTAAATAAATACTAAAAGAAAGTTAAATGAGACACTGTCTACAGAAGGGCTTGACATAAGATCTGATATTTAGTAAGAATTGAACAAATATGAATGACGGTTGTCATCTACTTACTTCTCCTCACCTATTCACAGGGAAAGGGTTCCATCCAAGATCAGAATCCTGATGAAGGAGAAAGTGCCTGGATGAGGGCTGAGAGAAAGTTTTAGGGAGGAGGATCTTTAATCCTAAGCTACCATTGAATCCATGAGGGAGGGACTCGATGGTTTCTTGAGACACAGAGATTCGCAAGGAAAGGTGACAAGACTCTCGGGTGGATGAGGACCAATCCTCTCCACAGAGATTAGCATCTTCCTCCCCAGCCCTGGCCTTTCTTTGAAACCTGGGACTCCCACCCCCTTCATCTCCTGGTGGAATGACTTGCTGTGTCCATCAAAGGTGGTGGTCATCTCCGGCTTAGTTGGTAGTGTTAGACGCTGTCCTTGGTTCTGGCCTTCCAGCCCCTTCTCTATCCTCTGATCCAGACAGACCCAGTCCAAGCTGGCTGCTGAGCCTTCGAAAGCCCCTGTTGATTTTACAAAGTCTTTGGCTTCAATCCAGGTCAGACTGTGTACTGTGTGTCCAACAATTGCCTGATGCTTGTCTGATCCCATCTCCTGCTTGAGAGATCACAAATATGCCCCAAGCTGATGAAGCTGATACAGACCTACACCTGCAGAGAGGAGCCTGGGACCTTGCTTTAAGATGACAGACATGGATCTGTATACACCCATGCCTAGGTGGCTGGAGCTGCCCCCTTGGCTGGCACTCCTCACTTGCCAGCATGCCTTATGGCCCAATGTCTTGGGACCAAGGGCCATATTTCTCCTCCGGTGCAAAACAGGTGTCACGGGCGGGGCTGAGAAGTGCCACCTCAGCATGATGCTTCCCTGGTTAATATAGCACCATGCAGGCTCTTCCCTGGAAGGGCAGATGAATCATTTCCGCCCCGAGTCACCATCCAGGCCAGATTTATGGTGGCGGGCGCATGGGAGCCCCCGACTTTATGGTCTTGTAAATTACGGAGTTGCTTGTGCAAGAGTCAGGCTGGGCTGTAAATCATGTGTAATTGCTTGTAAATTGGGAAACAAATAGTATTTTTGCTTAAATTACCCTTTTTGCAGTGTTTCTTAGGGAATTAAGTTTGTACAGAAGACCTTTAACCTCCCTAGATCTGAAATTCCCCTGGGGACTAAGTCGCAGAGTCTCTTAGGCCAGATCCCTGCAGGTCTGGGAGACCTTTGGGTCAAATGGAGAAGAATTGACTGCGGTTGTCATGATTCGTCTTTTAAGTAGACTTAAATCACATTTTGCTGGGATCTCCCTCCCACCATTTAAATTAACCCCAACGGTCCCATATTATCCCTGGCTATGGTCTGTCCACTTGGAGGCTATGGAAAGACGAGCCCACGATCTCCAGAGCATTCATTTTCATCCCCCCACCCCCGCACGCAAGGGCAGTGAGTCATTGTAGAGTGTGGCCTCTGTGTTAAGATTAAGATGCTGTTTGGCCTGCTTTTTCTCATCTTTCCCTCTTTTGATGAAATTATATTTATAATCTCTGGGCTTTTTTTTTTTTTTTTTTTGGTCTGCTGTGGTCAACTTTGAGGAGTCATTAAATTTGCTGCTAAACTTTAATTGAATCACAAATGGCAGGCTTCTAGAAGGTTCGGGCTGCAGGAGACCTTGGGGGACATATAATTCAGTTCCTTCATTTGACTGACAAGGAAATACAAGTCGGGGATGGTTAAGTGACTTGCCCAAGGTCAATCTCTGAGTGAGGGCAGCTTTGGGATAAACATGAGCCTCCTTTCTTGAGTATTGTGACCATCCACAGTGTCAGGCCCTTCCCTCTGGCTGTCACTTTCCCAGCTTTGCTGAGTGACAAACCTTAACGGGGTCAGCAAGCATGTGTCGTATAACTGGGAGAATCAGCAACGCTTCCAAACCTGCTGTAGGAAACTGACTCATCGAATGAGCTTGGCTGAGGTGCTGGCTCCCACAAGCTGTGGCTCCTTCCTGTGGGCTCCACAGAGGACCCTTTAGGTTCCTTGGTGACTTTACTTTTCAAAGTGGCACTTGAGGCTCGAGTGTGATGCAGCATGGGTCATGTAACATGGGCTGTTGGGACAGTAATGGAACACTGGTGGCTTTAAATCCAGGCTGTGTTGTGACTCACTGTGGACACAGTCTAGGACAAGTCACCTTGCCAAGCCTCGTTTTCCTCATCCTTTGGATGGGCACCAAGAGCTATTTCTTGTAGGGCAGCTCAAAGAATATGGGCGATGATGCCCGAGGTCTCTAGGTCAGAGTCTGGGCCTTGGAGCGCTGGCTCAGGACAGATAGGCCGGCTTACTAGATGGAGATACCAAAACTTGTCTTCTGTGGGTACTGTATGAAGAAGAGGCTCTTGGGTCACACTGATTCTTGAGGGCAGATTCTGTCTTCTTGGGGTCTTTGTCAGGCACCTAAAGGAAGGTATTGGGTCAGAGTTCATGGGAATGGTCTTTGAGGTTTCATGGATCCCAAGTCTGGGCAAGACAGAGGACAGAACCACGTGAGAGGAGTCCAGTGCTGTCTAGAGCTGAGCTCCAGTAACCCCATATTTCTGTTCCTGCTCCACCCCTCCAGGCCTCGCTCACTGCACTGGAGCTCTTCACTCAGAGGTGCCTCTGGGTCTCCCTGGGGACATTCTAAAAGGGCCTGGACCTTCCGAGGTAGGAAGCTCTCCACAGACAGGCCAGTGCATTCTGACCTCTTTTTATAGATCACAAGGAATAGACGTTAAAAGAAGGAGCTGAAATCTGGCTTCTACCACTTCCCAGCTGTGCATTTTTGGGCACGTTCCCAAGCCTCTCTGAGCCTAAGATGTTCAAAGGGGGTGAATAATGGTAGAAAGCTCTGAGATCTATTGTGTGTACTCTGGAAGAGAAATGCATAGGAAAGAACAGAGCATAGGACCAGCCCCCCCAGAAAATAGTCCTTGACCTCATGGTTGTTCGTAGAACTCAACTCCCAAGCCTCCTTCTGGGCACACAGGAAGCCATCAGGAAACATGGCAGGTGTGACTTTCACATTCCACCTGGTGTCTGAGTGTCCTGGTCTCAAAAGGCTGGGCACGAGGGTGTTTATTCCCGGAGCTGTTTTCTCTGCTTCCTGCCTCCCCACTCTGGTAGAGCCAAGTAGCAGGAGGCAATGGCAAGAGTCCTGCCAGCCTGATGGAGTGGAAGGCTGAGATTAGCTCCTGTGGACAGACAGATGGGCAAACAGCCGACCCTCACCCCAGGCCTCTCGCCCAGGGTCTTGACCCAGGGCTGGCTTGGCCCCAACTAGCCTTCTCCTCCTCTTCCAAGTTCTCTCCTTTTGTGTCACACCCTCTGGCTTTGTCCTTTGTGTCCTTACAACTGTCCCTTTCCAGCCCCACCTCCCAGGCTTCCCCTAGACCAGTCCTCACTGCTTGCTCCTCTTTCCCTGGATTCCAGAAGCATTCAGAAGTACTTCCATGCCTTCACAAAAAGGGAGTTGGGGTAGGACTGCCCTCCTGGAGCATGTACTTTGGGGGAGACCTGGAATCCTCAGGAGTAAAAACAACAGGAGGGAGCTTTGGGGGCCTGAGCCACCTGCATGGTGGCCATTAATTGAAGATGTTATGCCTGCTGTGTGCCCAGGACTGTGGCTGATAGGAGAGAGCCGTGTGCATGATCTTACCACCTGGTTGTGTGTAAGCTTGCCCAGATGCTAGTAGGGGATAGCTAGGGAGCAGTGACCTTCTCCCAAGATGTCTGGTTCATTAGGGCCAGCCCACCCCAGGTCCCCCTATTATGAGCTGCTGCTCTCCAGGCCTTTCCTTGAGCCTCCTTCCTTTGGAATGGCCTCATGTCTTCCCACAGATCCTGGAAGAGCTGTCTGCATTCCCAGAGCACCATGATCACAGTGCACCAGCCCCCCCCCCTGTCCCTCCACTAGACGGCGCTCCCAGAGGACAGGGAATCTGGCTTCCTGGTTACTATCCCAGGCCTAGCACAGTGCCTGGCACAGAGAAGAGGCACACAGATCCCAAGCTGCTGATAAGGAGAGTAAGGAATGAGATGTGACTTGTCTTAAGGAAGGACACCCATGCCTTGAGGGTCCCCACATCCTTGACACAGTCATTCTGTCTGGTACCTCCTGTCTGTCAACTCCAGGCATTCGTGTGGGAGAATGCAGGACCTTGAGGAACTCTGCCAGCCCCCTGTCTCACAGATGGGGCCTGAGGCCCACAGGGAGCCTGGCCTGCCTGCGCTGCTGGAGTGAAGGGGGTCATCACTGCCTGGGTCTCTAGGCATCTCTATGCACGCTCTTGATGGCTGCCTCCTTGGAGATGCAGCCTCCCTCTCAAAGCCTGTTGCTGTCTTTGTCTCTGCCCCTGGCTGCCTCTGTCTGCCACTTCCTTGTCCTTTTCTGGTTTTCTATTTTTTTTCCTCTGATGGGATAATTATGCTAATCAGCCTGTCAGAACACAGGCAATTTGTGGTGGGCTATTTCAGACTTTAGAATTCAGGCCAAGGTCCCTTTCTTGCTTGCCTCTGGATGCCCTTTAACCCAGCCCAAGGTCTGAGCCGGGCAGGTCTGCTGAGGAAGGGATGGTGTGTGCTTGAGAACTGGTGTGTGTGTGTGTGTGTGTGTGTGTGTGTGTGTGTGT